>BQNB010013220.1:0-77631 GCA_026074375.1 Tanacetum coccineum | reverse complement strand
TGAAGAAGATGATACACTTTGATATTTCTATACATACGTAACAAATGCATTTCATTTATGAAAGGTTCAAAAAGTTTTGAAAGGGTTCAAAGCATAATTTAAAATTATCAAATATTTAACCTTGTACATTACCACAATTTTCACCATTAGTCCTTTATGTGAGGTTTTCACTAATGGTCCTTAATTGCTATCATTCTTAACAACGGTTATTCTTTCATTTCCAATACTTGATCCTTTTATTTAGGTACGATGTTCATATTTAGGTTCTCAAAGTTTACCAAAATATAAACTCTACATGTACGTTCATTTTGAGGTACAACAATCTAACCAAACAGAGAACAAGAATATAAGTATTAAGTTCATGTTTAGGTTAAAACTCGTAACCAAAACAAGAACAAGAATTTAAGTATTAAGTTCAAAGTTAACCAAAATGAGAACGGTACACTTAGGTGTAGAGTTCTTTTTTAGGTTCTGTAAGTGAACCAAAAATAGATCGAAAATTTAGGTAGGAGTTTTAAACCAAAACAAGACCTCCCATTTTGGTTCAGTGTTCACGTTTACGTCACAAAACCTAACCAAAAAGAAAACTTACATTTAGGTACGTTGTTCATAGTTAGGTTCTGAAAGTCAACCAAAATGTAAACTTTACATGTACGTGAGGTTCATTTTTAGGAACAAAAGTTTAACCAAATTGAAAAGCAAAGTTCTTCTTCAGGTACACAAATGTTACCAAAATTAGAACAGAAATTTGGTTTTTGAGTTCCAATTTAGGTTCTTAAACTTAACCAAAATGTAAAAACGAAATTAGGTATTTTGTTCACGTTTAGGTTCTGAAAGTTTACCAAAATGATACCTTTCATATGGTACACTGTCCGCATTTAGGTTCTAATACATAACTAAAACGCAAACTTACATATAGGTGTAGAGTTCATCTTTAGGTACAAAATGTATATGAAATCAAATTGGTTTAAAAACAAATGCAACACTTCACACGAAAAGAAAAAAAAATCTTGTCGTTCTTAGGTCTCAAGTAGAAATTTCGGATTCTCTTGCCAAACGATTCACATGTGTTGGCATCCCATTCTTGTTGCAGCTTGTTGCCGAATTTCTCAGCAAATCGGTCCCAGAACCCTTCTTCACCTGGTAATCCCATAGAGTTGTCCTCACCCTTGCAAACATCTGCTAAAAGTGACAAAAAAATGCCAGAACTTACCGGAACCTCGCATCCCATCTACACATTACCATAAAGATATTCAACACAGACATACATAAATATATACAGGAATTGTTATAGAGCATGCCACGTTTTTCCAATTCAGCAATCTCCTGTTGTATAAATAGCTATTTATAGAGTTAGCATCTTCTAATTGTAGTCAAAAAGCAGCTTTGCAAACACCACAATTAGGTAATACGTCTACTTCCTTCGCGAAGTAATAATAAACACGAGATTTGTACCTATAAACAAAACGCTGTGAGTATATGTATTCGCCAACTTGTGAGTATATGTATTCGCCAACTTGGGAAGGGTATCTTTTGGTCTCATGTTTATGTTTTAAGCTTGTGTAGTATTTTTAACTTGTTTTAAGGTTGATGGACTTTAGGGTGTGTTGAAGGCATTTGGCAGTTGTGATGGAAGTGTAATATGTGTAATGCTATGTTATGTGTTCATTTTAAACCATAATGGTCCCTTATTGGCCGTATAGCCCAAGAAGCACTGCTTATCCGTGTAAGATTTTTTATTGTTGGATGTTGAAAGTTGGAAAGGGTTTATAACGGATGTGTGTGGTTTGGTAAAAACATCGTTTATATACTGACATTGTGATTTTGAAAATGGTCGAAGAGTGTCCGCATGTAAAAAGTGGTGAAAGCCAAATGGGTTGAAACCTGAATAGTGCGTATTAACGGACAAGTCAGTCGAAAGTTGTTAAAAAGTATTCTGATAACATAAGCAGGGTCAAACGCAAATTTCAAAGTTGAGGACTTGCTAGTTTCTTTATACGTTGTTCACCTAAACCATATTCTTCCTTGGTTCAAGAACAAACAAAAGTAAAGAGCCTATCTAAAGGCGTTTCGGGTTTGGTCTTACTTTGGAACCAAATAAGAACCGGTTGCTTAGTTCGTGTTGTCGTTTCTTTTGAACCAAAAGGAGAACGACTAAAAGGATTTCGATTTTGGTATATATCGAACCAAAAATAGAACCCACTACCTATAGGTAGTGCTATGTGTGGTTGGCTTTTTAACCCAGCTTTGGAGATAGCAGGGCTAGGAATGTTCTCCCGAAAACCCAACGAGGAGCCAAGGCTTGAGTAAAGGTGAAATAAATTTGGGGGCTAGTAATAGATTGAAAGGGTCTATAAAAGACGAATACCAAATGGGAATATGCTTATATAGCAATTTTAATGAAATTTGGAGGATGTACTAGTAGATATACATAAATTAATAATGCGTGTACTAATTTTGTTCTCATATTGGAACCAAAACAAAACGCAAGCGATTCTTATGTTGGTTTTTTTAGTGAACCAATACAAGAACATACTTACCAAAAGAGAGATTTTCTTTGGTTTGGTCGGTGTGGGAACCAAATTTTGAACAGAAATTCGTAGTTCTTCTTTTGCTTAGCGTTGATCCAAAAGAATCTAAAAGGGAGTTCTTTGTTTGGACTTATAAATAAGCAACTGTTACAAAACCAACGGTTAAAACCCCAAATAAGCACTCAAAATAAGCAAAATAAGGTACAGAATGCTTTTTATACAAGGACTAAAAATGATAAATGGTTTGGCTTTTAGGAAAGATAAGTGAAGGAATAAGACAATTAAGAGCGAAAACAACTTAACATACCTAATAAGCACTTGAGGAACAAAATGAACAATTATGATAAGCTAGAATAAGCTAGAAAGGTAGAAATGTTAAAAAGGTTTAAAACATTTAGAATTTTACACTAAAAGGCAAATAAGCTTAAACAAAAACTAAATTAGCTAAAAATGACTTAAACTAACCTAATAAGCTATACTAAACCTAAAATAATGAGTTCTTGTTTTGGTTTTCCACTTGAACCAAATAAAGAACTAAGTTAGGCTGTTCTACTTTTGGTTCTAAGGGTAAACCATAAATAGAACAGCCTGTCTAAAAGTGTGTTCTTGTTTTGGTCTTATATTAGAGCTAAAACAAGAACTGCCACCTGAGTTCTTGTTTTGGTTTTTGTAAACAACCAAATCAAGATCCGACTACCTAAAGGCGAGTTCTTGTTTAGGTTTGGCTTTGAAACCAAATTCTGAACTGTGGATTGTAGTTCTTCCTTTGGTTCCAAAAGCAAACCCCAAATAGAACAGCCAATCTAAAGGCGTGTAATGATTTTGGCCTTATTTAGGAACCAAATAAAGAACAGGGGTTTATAGTTCTTGTTTTACTAAGCTTTTGGAACCAAACGTAGAACTGCAAAATGGATTTTCATTAGATCTCGTTTTACATCTGGTTTCAAGTACAGACCAAAGAAGGAACTTCATTTAGTAGGTTGTTTTGTGTTTGTTTTTTTTTTTTAATCTCATTTATTTTTTGGTTCATTTTTGTGACCAAAACAAGAATTTCGGTTTAGGAAGTCTGTTTTACTTTTGGTTCTACGGAAAAAACAAATTAAGAACACTCTTCGCTGTTCGGATTTTGGTTCAATAGCATCACCAAAACAAGAACATTTATTTTCTTATTTTATCTTGATCTTTTAGATGTAAACTTTTCCACGTTTTCATAGTTTTGGCTTCAACTTTTTAAATATATGTTTGATGTGGAATACGCGAACACTCATGTAGGTAGTCTGTTCTTGTTTTGATTATAAAAAAACCGGATTTTACTTTTGGTTCTATACAAAAACCAAATTAAGAACTCCCACATTTCCACGTGTCGCCTTACCCTTGCTCCCCATTAGTCTCCGGACTCCAAATCTACCCTTGAACCAAAACCAATGAAATTATTTCAAATCCGCTGATAATATACAAAAGGTAATTTAATAAACAGAGCATCAAGTCGCCCATGGTCAAAGCTTGTAATAAGAGGAACTGAAACACTCACATTTTGAATTTCTTTACCATCATTAAATAAATTTGAAATATTTCTTGTGTTTGGTTCAAAAACAGCACCAAAATGAGAACTTTCTTTAGTCGCTGTTCTACATTTGGTTTCAATACCAGACCAAAACAAGAACTTCTATCTAAGTATGCTGTTCTATGTTTGGTTTGATTTTTGGACAAAAAAAGAACGCCTAGTCCCTGTTCAGCTTTGGGTTCAGAAATAGAACCAAAACAAGAACTTCCGTTTAGGAAGTCTGTTCTACTTTTGGTTCTACGCAAAAACCAAATTTAGAACATCCGTTGCGGTTCCGATATTGGTTCTAAAAAATCACCAAAAAAAGAACATTCATTTTCTTGTTTTATCTTGATCTTTTAGATGTAAACTTTTCCAAGTTTTCATAGTTTTGAATTCAACTTTTTAAAGATATGTTTGATGTGGAATACCGAACACTCATTTAGGTAGTGTGTTCTACAATTAGTTTGCTTTTGGAACCAAAAGAAGAACTACCAACCACGGTTCTACATTTGGTTCCACACAAGACCAAAATGAGACTAAGAACAATGGTAATAGCCGTAAATATATTATTATCCTTTTGTTATTAATTTTAACATAGTAAAGATGTTCTCAAAGTAGTATCCAAAGTATAACCACAATGCGACCTTTCATTTAGGTAGAGAGTTAACATTTAGGTTCTAAAGTAGAACAGACTTCTTAAACGTAAGTTCTTGTTTTAGTTCTCTATTTTAACCAAAAGCCGAACAGGGATTAAGAGTTCTTTTTGTTGGTCCCAAAATCAAACCAAACCTAGAACAGCCTACCAAGATCAAAGTTCTTTTTTTGGTCTCATTTAGGTAGAATTCTTGAACCAAAAAGGGACCTTACATATAGGTACATAGTTCTCATTTAGGTAGGACTTGTAAACCAAAACGAGAACATCCAGATGTGGAAAAAATATTTTAGGTTCCAAAGAATAATCATAATGCGACCTTTTATTTAGGTAGACAATTCAAATTTAGGTTCTACAAATAACCAAAAGAAGAACTTAGCCTTGACGTTCTTTAACTTATAGCCTTGGCTACCCTCGTTGGTTTCTCAAAACAACATTTTTAGCCATGCTATCCTTTACCGGAGATAGGCTTTGTCTTAAAGAACGTCAACGCACCAATCATCATTTGTTGGTTAAATACTCATTATGTAACATAGATTATAGGAAGATGACACCAGAATTAATTCAATTTAGATTGGGTCTATACCATATGGAAGGGTCCCCTATAAACTGACCTAAGAACAATGGTAAATAGCCGTAAATATATTAATATCCTTATTGTTATTAATTTTAAGATAGTAAAGATGTTCTCAAAGTAGAAGTGACCTTACATTTAGGTACATAGTTCTCATTTGTCGATGGCTTTGTGCGACCTTTCATTTAGTTAGAAAACCTAAAACCGACCTAGGAATGTTCTCCTAAGATATCCTCTACCGGAGATAGGCTTTGTCTTAAAGAACGTCAACGCACCAATCATCATTTGTTGGTTAAATACTCATTATGTAACATAGATTATAGGAAGATGACACCAGAATTAATTCAATTTAGATTGGGTCTATTACCAGATAGAAAGGGTCTAAAACAGACCAAGAACAATGGTAATAGCCGTAAATATATTATTATCGTTTTGTTATTAATTTTGACATAGTAAAGATGTTCTCAAAGTAGTATCCAAAGTATAACCACAATGCGACCTTTCATTTAGGTAGAGAGTTCACATTTAGGTTCTAAAGTAGAACAAACTTCCTTAATGTAAGTTCTTGTTTTTGTTCTCTATTTGAACCGAGTTCTGTTTTTCGTCCCAAAATCAAACCAAACCTAAAGCAGCCTACTTAGATCGAAGTTCTTGTTTTGGTCTGGTATTTGAACCAAATGTAGGACTACGGTTAAAGAAAGTTTCGATTTTGGTGCTGTTTTTGAACCAAACACAAGAAATATTTCAAATTTATTTAATGATGGTAAACAAGTTCAAAATGTGAGTGTTTCAGTTCCTCTTATTACAAGCTTTGACCATGGGTGACTTGATGCTCTGTTTATTAAATTAACTTTTGTATATTATCAGCGGATTTGAAATAATTTCATTGGTTTTGGTTTAAGGGTAGATTTGGTGTCTGGAGACTTTTGGTCGTATTCTAAAACCAAATGTAGAACTGTGTATCGTAGTTCTTCTTTTACTTAGCTTTTGGAACAAAAAGAAGAACAGACTACCACATCAAAACTATGAAAACTTGGAAAAGTTTACATCTAAATGATCAAGAATAAACAAGAAATTGTAAGTTCTTGTTTTGGTGTTATTATGAAACCAAACGCAGAACATCCGTGGGTGTACTTGTTTTGGTTATTGTAGGTAGCGAGTTACAGGTAGAGAGTTATAGGTAGAGAGTTACAGGTTATTTGAAGACTAATTCTAGTGAGTTATGAACAGTTACTCTGGCAAATTCCTTTCTTGCTAGCGAGTTATCAAATTTCTGTTAGCGAGTTAAGGGCAGCAAGTTACAGGTTAATTGAAGACTCCTTTCTAGCGACTTGTAAACAGTGACTCTGGCCATTTTATTTCTTCATAGCGACTTGTCAAGTCTCTTCCAGCGAGTTATTTCCAGCGAGTTACAGGTTTATTGAATATTATTTTCTAGCGACTTGTGAAGAGTTACTCTACCCATTTTACTTCTTGGTAGCGAGTTATCAAGTGTCTACCAGCGAGTTACAAGGGAAGCGAGTTGTTTAATTTTGGAAACTTGGTTTGTTAGACTACTCTTTCAACTTGAACAACTTTTCACCAAATCAAACATTCAATCACCACTTTTAACATACAATCACTAATCATTATACCGATCCAAAGTTTATCATAATACAAGTAATCAATCATGTCTAGTAATTCTGATGATATTCAAGCGGATGGTTCCGATACCCGCCCTCCTATGCTTGATAGGACTGATTACGACTCATGGTCACAACAAATCTGGCTGTATTGTAGGGGAAAGGAAAATGGACTTTACATTCTTTAGTCAATTGATCAAGGTCCATTTCAGCTTAGAACCACCAGGGACACACTGGGTATCATAACTGAAGGGGTGTTCTTCTTAGACTAGAAAGGCCTCGCACTTATGATGATCTTAATGACAATGAAAAGAAATGATTTGATGCTGATGTCCGTACAACCAACATTGTGCTTCAAGGTTTACCCAAAGACATCTACAAGCTCATCAATCATAACATTGAGGCAAAAGCAATCTGGGACAATGTCAAAATGCTTCTTGCAGGATCTGAGCTAACCAAAGAAGATAGAGAATCTCAGTTGTATGATGAGTTTGAACGTTTCAAGATGCTACCTGGTGAAAACATCAATGAGTACTATGTCTGGTTCCATAAGCTCTTCAATGACATGAGGAATATTAGGATGACAATGCCTAACATTCAGCTTAACTCCAAATTTGTGAACAACATGTCACCTGAATGGGATAGGTTTGTGACGACAATTAAAATTAACAAAGGGCTTAAAGAGACAAACCATGAATAGTTGTATGCATACTTGAAACAACATGAGAAGCATGCTGCACAAGATCGTCTGATTATTGAAAGAATCACTCTAACCACTAATGATCCATTAGCATTTGTCTCAAGTGTTCAACCATACACCCAATTGTCACAAGTTTAGTCTTATCAATATCAACCATCCACAGCACCTCTTCATTCACCACATGTCCAATCACCTCCGTATCCCAACTTTGTTGAACCATTACAACTTGACTCTGGATTCACCCAAGCTGATGAAATTATTGACACCCTCACTAAACAAGTTGCATTCCTTGCTCAATCATTCAGAGCAACTCACCCTCAGACTAACAATCAACTTCAAACCTTGTCTAACACCCGCACTCAAGCAACAGTTCAAGATGGCCGGGTGGTGGTTCAGAATGTTCAAGGGCGACAATATCAGAATCAGAATTAGAAGAACTTTGCTCAGGGAAATGGTGCAGCAAGAAATGAGGGAACATATAATAGAGCTAGGAATGCCAATGCAGGTCAAGGAAAGCCGATCAAGGGTTATAATTGTAATGGGTTAGGGCATATTGCATAGAACTGCACTTAGCCAAAGCGTCCACAGAATTATGATTATTTCAAGGACAAGATGCTTCTGATGCAAGCCCAAGAGAATGGAGCAGTGCTGGATGAAGAAGAGTTACTCTTTTTGGTTGGAGAACAAGCCAACACTTTTGATGCATATGTGGATAACCAACCTGTCAGGGACTTGGCTCTGAATAAAGATAACATTTTCCAGGTAGATTAGTGTGATGCTTTCGATTAAGATGTTGATGATGAACCTACTGCTCAGTCTATCTTCATGGCCAATCTGTCATCAGTTAGGCCAGCAAATCAACAAGCTGGTTTATCCAATGCATCAATATTATCTAAGGTACTTGATCTGGAAAATGCTATTGATACTAGTGATAATAATCAGGTGAAACATGAGATTCATAACGAAGTACAACAGTCAACTGTTATTGACTCAACTAGTGCTGATATGGGTAATAGTAATGTTATCCCATATGAATAACATTTGACCACCAATGACATTTCTATTGTACCAAGTTGTGCATTATCTGTTCCACATGATACACATGTGTTGATTGATAATGATGCATGCGCTCCTCAAGACCCGTATGTAACTGAACTAGCCATATATAAGGAACAAGTAGCCATATATGAACAATGTGCTAAGTTTGAACTTACTGAATGGGAACATCGAATGGATGATCAAATGCGTATACTTATCCAAGAACATAATCAAATGGAATAAAAAATTAAACATGAGCTTCATTCTATTAAGTTATAGCTTAACAACACGATTAAAAGCAAAACGGTTATACAAGACAGTGTAATTACTTTACAACAGACTTTTAAGCAAAAAGAATCTAAACTTTTGAATGATTTTTCAAATCTGAGAAAACTAAAAGATAAACTAAAAAATAAGTTATACTCACAAGATCAATCCATTCAAACTGTTCATATGATGCTCAAACCTAAAAAGTTATATGACCATGAGACTAAAATTGCCATAGGTTTCTTGAACCCTTTTTACCTTAGAAAGGCCAAAATGGCTCAACCGACACTTTACGATGGTGATGAAATTCTTAAAACGCATCATGTTCCTGTAAGTGTTACAACCACTGAGGAAGACCTAGTGTTAGCCGACCTAAGACTGAGAAAATGAATGACCCTCTGTGTGTGGAACATAGGGTTAAATGTATACCTCCTAATTATTCAAAAGAAAACTTTCTTGCAACTTTCACACCACAGACCCAACTTACCCTTGAACAAGTGTTTTGGTCCACTAACCTCCTTAAGAAAAGAGCCAAAGAACTAAAGGCAAATACCCTACCCATGCTAGTTCTACCACCTGCGACTGTGTATCCTCCCAATACTCCTATCCATCTGGTCCCCCGAACGCTTCCTACTACAAGTCAAGTAAATATTGGTTTGTATGTAATTACTCAACTTTTTTGGGACTTTGAGAAAACGTGTAAAAAACGGATTACACCAACAAGGATTAACTGAAGGGGAAAGGGGTTTCGAACAAACAAAACGGTGTTACTTAACATAAGTCATTCCATTTTTTAAAGAAGTTAGAGCTATGAAAATAGTTTTTGAAAATATGGAAGCTGAAGTGGACCAGAATGCCATTGACAAAAAGTGTGGGGAGATTAAACATAAAAATCTCCTCATCATGAATGAGAAATTGATTGCTAATTGTATTGCTCAAGATGTGTTTTATACTGTCACTGCGTCTGCTTTAAGTGCATCTTATTTTCATGATTTATCCACTGCTTATAATGTTGCAATGAATCATGTTGGTGAACTTGAATCTGAGAATTCCAAATTACTTGGAAAAATTCAACATGATAATCATGATACCATGGTAAAGGATTTTTCAAAATTAGAAGTTGCTCACCTTAATTTACAATTAAAGTATCAACATCTTAAAGAAACTATTGAAAATTTCAAATCCAAGTCATCTAAGGATGCTCCTAAATTTGATACATTTTTTGAACTCGGTATTCAGGATGATAAGATTCAAGGTCACAGGAACACCATCCGTAAATTGAAAGCTTAAATTTCTCAATTGAAAGCTAACAAAAGTGATGAGCTTCACACCCTTGACTACAAGTCTCTAGATTCTCAGAATTTTTAATTAACTGAAACTGTCACAGCCCTGCAAGAACAACTAGAACATTTTAAGGCTGAAAATGAAAAGGTTAAACAGTACTATCAAGAGTTATTTAACTCCATTAAAGTAACGCGTGTTAAAACCATCAAAAGGACAACTTCTTTACAAACTGAAATTGAAAATCTAAAGACTCAACTCAAGGGGAAGATGCCATGCGTCACTAATAATATTGAAACATCAAAGGTTTCTGCTGTTGGAAGTAGGCAATTGAGGTTGAATCTATTCATGCAAGCCTGAAAAACCATAGGAATATTCATAACCATTATCTCAACCGCCTTGGGAAATCTTAGAAACTCTCTGTGATATAGTCGAACAGGGTAGAAGTAAAAGTCCTACTGATAATAGTTTGGAATATGCCTGCATTTACACTAAATGGTCTTAGGAACTATTAGCAAATGTGCGTGCCTTATGCCCTACAGAGAGTAACAAATGAGATAATGGTATTGCTACTACACCTTTAACTAGGAAAAAGCATGTAACCTTTGCTGACCCTTTAGAAACTTCAGGCACCAATACAATAAATCATGTCAAGCAACTGACAGTTCAAAACACTAATGTTCCTATTATTCATTCTACTGGAGTAATAAATGCCACTAAAGCTAGAAGGTCTAAGTCTAAGAACAACACAATGCATGATAAGACCTTGCCAGCTAAGAGTGTGCCCGAGAAGAAAGTAGAAGACCACCATAGGAAAAATAAGTCTAAACTGAGCAAACAGAATCGTGTTGATTCTAGTACTAGCGTTAGGAGTACTGTATTTAATACGAATTCTAATTCACTTTACAAGACATGTAATGAATGCACTATTTCCCTTAATCATGATAAATGTGTTGCAAATTCCTTGAAGTCTTCCAAATCACCCCTAGTCAAGAAAATTTGGAGAGTCAAACAGGTTAAACAAACATGGAAGCCCACAAGTAAAGTATTCACAACAGTGGGACATTGTTGGAAGCCCACTGGCAGAATATTCCCTCTAGGTGCACAGTGCCCTTTAACTAGGAATACTAAACCTAAAGCTTTGCCTATAAAATGATGGAAGCCTACTGGTAGACGAATCTCGTTAGGAGGACAGTGCCCTTTAGTTAGGCCTACTGCTCTTAATAATGCTACCATGCTCACTGACCCACAGGCAAATACCATTCCTGTGGAATCTAATCCTATTTGCTCTAACCAACGGGACCCCAACTGGACTTGGGGATCTAATTTTTCAAACTCTCCATTGTCGTATTTGTTCAAATGCAGGTCGTACAGATCGTCCTTTGGTATTTGGACTCAGGCTGCTTAAAACATATGACTGGAGATCGCTCACGGCTCAGGAATTTTGTGAAGAAGTTTATCGGGACTGTTAGATTCAGAAATGATCATTTTGGTGCGATTATGGGTTATGGAGATTATGTTATTGGTGACAGCGTGATCTCCAGGGTATACTATGTGGAAGGACTTGGTCACAACCTTTTCTCTGTCGGTCAATTTTGTGACTCTGATCTTGAAGTTGCCTTCAGAAAACACACATGTTTTGTCAGAGATTTAGATGGTGTCGATCTTATTAAAGGCAGTCATGGCACGAACTTATACACCATTTCTGTTGAAGACATGATGAGGTCCTCTCCCATTTGCTTGCTGTCTAAAGCCTCAAAGAACAAATCCTGGTTGTGGCATCTTTGTTTGAATCACTTAAACTTCGGTACTTTAAATGATCTTGCTCGTAAAGATCTTGTTCGGGGTTTACCTCGGTTGAAGTTTGAAAAGAATCATCTGTGTGTTTGGCATGTCAACTAGGAAAGAGCAAGAAAGCAACCCACAAACCCAAAACAGTTAACACCATTATGGAAGTTCTACACACCCTTCCCATGGATTTATGTGGACCGATAAGAGTGCAGAGTATTAATGGGAAGAAATATATCCTTGTAATAGTTGATGACTACTCAAGGTTTACATGGGTGATGTTTTTGAGAACAAAGGACGAGACTCCAAAGTTTGTTATCAAACTGCTTAAACAACTACAAGTCGGCCTCAACAAGACGGTCAAGAATGTTTGCACTGATAATGGCACTGAATTTGTCAACAAAGACTTAATTGCTTACTATGAAAGTGTTGGCATTACTCACGAGAAAACTATTTCGAGAACTCCTCAACAGAACGGCGTTGTCGAATGATGAAACCGCACTCTTATGGAAGCTGCTCGGACTATGCTGATCTTCTCCAAGGCTCCTATGTTTCTTTTGGCAGAAGTTGTTGCTACTGCCTGTTACACCCAAAATTGATCCCTAATACATACTCTTCACAACAAACCCCCGTATGAACTTGTGCATGATAAGAAACCGGATCTTTCTTTTCTTCGTGTCTTTGGTGCACTATGCTACCCAACAAACCATAGTGAAGATCTTGGCAAATTGAAGGCTAAAGCAGACATTGGGTTCTTAGTTGGTTACGCACCAAACAGGAAGGGTTACCGAATCTACAACAAATGCACCTGACAAATCATGGAAACCATTCACGTTACATTCGATGAGCTGACTGGGCAAACGGCTCTTATACACTCCAGTTTAGGACCCACACCTAACCTTTTGATGCATGGACCTATCAGTTCCGGGCTGGTACCTAATACCACTCCTGCAGCACCTTATGTACCTCCCACCAATAATGAATTGGAAATCTTATTCTAGCCGATGTTTGACAAATATTTTGAACCTACATCTGTTGATTGTCTGGTACCTCCTGCTCATGCAGCTTAAGACCCAGTCAATCAATCTAGTCCATTGATATCTATATCTCTTAATCAAGATGCACCATTGGGTAGTCATTCCCCTTCATCTTCAAGTCATCAATCCTCTTTGGTACATCAGGGTGTTGTAGCAGACCATTCTTTTGAAGTAAATCCATTTACTCCAGCTGATCAGGAACCCTTTGTTAATGTCTTTGCTCCAGACCCGAGCTCTGAAGCATTATAATCTGGGGAAATCTTGATTGCTGAACCTAACCAAACCACTCAACCTCATGAACATCTCCGAAAGTGGACAGACTCTCACCCGATTGATAATATTATTGAGAAACCTTCTCGACCTGTATCCACTCGGAAATAGCTTGCTACAGATGCTTTGTGGTGCTTCTATAATTCTGTATTGTCTAAAGTTAAACCAAAGAACTTCAAATCTGCTATCACTGAAGACTGCTGGTTTCAAGCCATGCAAGATGAAATCTATGAATTTGATCGACTGGACATATGGGAATTAGTGCCACCTCTGGACTGTGCCATGATCATTACTCTCAAATGGATCTACAAGGTGAAACTTGACGAGTATGGTGATGTATTGAAAAACAAGGCACGTTTAGTAGCAAAAGGATACCGTCAAGAGGAAGGTCTTGATTTTGAAGAATCCTTCGCCCCGGTTGCCAGACTTGAAGCTATCAGAATTTTCATTGCCAATGCTGCCAGCAAAAACATGACAGTCTATCAAATAGATGTGAAGACTGCCTTTTTAAATGGCGAGCTTAAAGAAGAAGTCTATGTCAGCCAACCTGAGGGCTTCGTTGACCCAGATCGTCTAAACCATGTCTATCGTCTCAAGAAAGCACTTTACGGGCTGAAGCAGGAACCACGGGCGTGGTATGACACTTTGTCAAAGTTTCTTTTAGCTCAAGGATTCTCCAAGGGTGTAGTCGATCCAACCTTATTCATTCAGAAAACAGGCAAACACACTCTTCATGTTCAAATATATGTTGATGATATCATATTTGCCTCAACTGATCCAAAAGATTGTGACCATTTTTCTAATGAAATGTGCTCTAAATTTCAAATGTCAATGATGGGTCAAATGTCCTTTTTCTTAGGCTTACAAATTTCTCAGAATCCCAGAGGCATTTTCATAAATCAATCTAAATATGCTAACGAGATTTTAAAGAAATTTGATCTTCATAACAGTGACCCTGTTGACACTCCTATGGTGGAGCGAACTAAACTAGATGAGGACCTCTCCGGTATCCTTGTTGACCAGACTCGTTATCGTGGTATGGTTGGATGCCTGATGTATCTCACAGCCAGTAGACCTGACCTGGTTTTTGATGTGTGCATGTGCGCTAGATATCAATCTAAGCCCACTAAAAATCATTTGGAAGCAATTAAACGGGTCTTTCAGTACATCCAAGGAACCATCAACATGGGTCTTTAGTATCCAAAAGACACTGCCATGGCACTAACAGCATACGCAGATGCAGATCATGCAGGTTGTCAAGACACTCGAAGAAGCACATCTGGTAGTGCTCAGTTCCTTGGTGATAAGTTAGTAAGCTGGTCATCAAAGAAACAAACTAGCACGTCAATTTCTTCAACAGAGGCTGAATGCATCGCTATGTCTGGATGCTGTGCCCAAATTCTCTGGATGCGGTCTCAATTATCCGATTATGGCTTTGCATACAATCATGTCCCTCTGTATTGCGACAACAAGAGTGCAATAGCCCTATGCTGCAACAACGTCCAACACTCCAGGTCTAAACACATCGACATCCGACATCATTTCAATAGAGAACAAGTTGAGAAAGGAGTGGTTGAGTTGTATTTTGTGAGGACTGAGTATCAACTGGCGGATATCTTCACTAAAGCCCTGCCCAGATAGAGGTTCAAATTCATTCTCCCAAGGCTTGGAATGAAGTGTATGTCGCCTGAGACACTCAAAAGTCTTCAAGATGAAAAGGATGAGTAATGGATTTGCTTCATGTATCCTATGTACATATGTAAATAGCTTAAATCCAAAAACAAAATACAAAAATATAAAACCAAGAAAATCAAATACAAAAATATAAAATAGAAAATACCAAAAAGAGTTTTTCCAGACATGTCTTCCGTTTATCGATAACATTTACGGACCTAGAAATGCCATTCAATAATGACACGGGTCTTTAAATGAAGCTCGAACGGAAGTTCAAACTTTTCAAAACATGTCTCTATGGTTTGCTATTATTTCTGATATGCAACCCGGTTTTCAAAATGAGGAAAGCGCGTCGCCAAAAAGATGGCTGTTCCTAACAACGGGTGATTAAGTTCTCCCGGGCATGGATTACTTTATATCCATACATCTTTGATCTAATGTACGCTTCAGTGCATTATTTCTTGATTCAGAATAGAAGTCTTCTTTTTATCCAAATGATTTTTCGTCTATGATTCTTCAGAAACTTATTTGTCTCTCACTCGGTGGAAAGGTGTTGTATGAAAATTAATCGGACTTGAAATTCCAAAAATTGACACTCAATCAACGACTACAGCTCTTTAAATAGAAAACGGGTCATTGATTGAGGGGGAGAGTGTTTTCAAATTTATGACATGTAACGGGCATTTTAATTCATCAAACAATTAATTGAAAAAGGTTTAAGGTGGTTGTATTTATCAGGGTTTCAGTTTGATGAGGAGTTAAACTTAGTTTAACTCCAAAGGGCCAAAACTGTCAATATTATGTGAGTTTAGGGACTTATATGCAATTTGCTAAATGTTTTCTAGGCTTATGTAAATATAAGGACCTTTTGTGTCTATTTTGAAACTTGAATAAACTATTTTAATTCATTGGAAATGACCTTGGAAGTTTAAGGGCCAAAACTGCCAATAAGTGAAACCTTATAAGTATAAAAAGGGACCAGCGACTTATAATTTGGTCAAACCCCCAAAAAGTCAGTCAAACCTTTTCCCTCTTTTTCTCTCTCGCAACTCGCTATATTGAACCCTAGTTGATTTGTGATTTCTGTGGCTTATTGTGTTAAGGTACCTATTATCTATTATTCTTCATCTAGTAAACATCGTATATCTAGAATATGGTTGCCTAATTCTCATTAAATCGCCCAATATCATCGTTTTCGACTAGTTCTTTCATCTAAATCATTTTGTGTGTTTAGAATAATGTTGTGAGTGCTGGGATAGGTTAAGATTGTATGCAAAATGCCTCGTCCATGCCCTATATGCATCTCCCTTCATTATTTTATGGATTGAATGATTTTCGTAATATGTGTTGACTTTATAAGGTCAAAAATCCTTGTTTGTGGTTGTTTGTTGCCTCTAAATGTTGAAATAGGTTCTTAGAAGTTGTGTAAATGATTTGCATGTGTTGTGATGAATCTTCTTGCTGGTTTGTAAGATTTAAGTTTTAGCGTATTGTTTTTGTGCTTAGTAGCGAGTTGTGTAGTTCTTGGTAGCGAGTTAATCGATTTTGCATTATTTTATTATGAACAAGCAACTCGCTACCCAGTAGCGAGTTGATGAAGATATTTTATTAATATTAAAATAGTTAACTCGCTATTTCAAAATTTTCAAAATTTCTAGCGAGTTAAGTAATTTGAATAAACCTTTCCCAGCGAGTTAATCTTTAGCGAGTTGATATTATTCTATTTTTTAAACTATCAACAGGCAACTCGCTACCCCGTAGCGAGTTGAGGATGTTTTCGTTTAATATTGAAATATTCAACTCGCTATTTAAAAATTTTCATATTTTCTAGCGAGTTAAGAAGGTTTAATGTCTTGGTAGCGAGTTGTGTGATACTTTATTCCAGAGAGTTGTCATTTGGTTGACTTAGAGTGTTATCCGTGTGCATTTTTGTCATCTCATTCAAAGGTTGATTTTCGTTGAACTTAGAATTGATCAATGCCATTCTAACATCATATATCTGTATGTATGTCGGGTTGTTGAATCTATCTGTGTAGATACTATGGCTGATATAAACATTCCTGCTGATATTATTCTTGCTGAGTAAGCTCCTGCCATTGCACCACCAACCCGAACGGATGATGCAATTTTGCCTCCAAGCAAGTGGGTGCCTATCGGCAAGAGCAACTGCATTCTTGATGTTCTAAAGCTACAAAAAAGTCTAATTTCCCAGATTGCTATAGCCATTCTAAAGAACACCAATTTCTTCAGGGCCTTTACTGCATCCTCCATGATTCTTGCCATTTACATTCAGCAATTCTAGGACACCATGCAATATGACTCTACTACTGGGATGTACAAATGTCAGCTGGATGAACAATGGTTTAATCTAGACAAAGAAATCATCAGAGATGCACTTGATATCACCCCAGCCAATGATAGCAATCCGTTTGTGGCTCTACCGTCGAGTGACACAGTCATTGAATATGTCAACACTCTGGGATACCCCTGCACTCTCAAGAATGTATCTGCAATGTCGGTTAATGCTCTCTATTAACCATGGAGAGCTATCTTGTCCATGATTAACATGTGCCTCATCTGTAAAACCGCTGGATATGACAGGCCAAGACATCCAGTTCTGCAGATTCTTTGGGGTATCATCCATCGATCTAACATCGACTATGCTGAGAGGATCTGGGAAGAATTTTTTCAATCTATTCTAACATTCCTCACTGACAAGAAGAACTTGATAAAGGATGCACGGGGAAAGAAAAAGTCCAATCTTCTACTTATTCTAAGCATCAGATTCACCAGGCTGATCACCCACTACTTGAAAACAAAGCATAATTTTCACCTAAGAACTAATTCTCCTCTCCACTACTCACATGATAAAACTGTTTTGGGCACTCTCAGGTCTATTGGAAAGGATGGTAGGGAAGTATTTGGCATGCCAATACCTGATGCCCTTCTCACTGAAGAAATTAAGAAGGCACCCTACTACGGTGAATACCTGAAGCGAGTGGAAAAGTATCAAAAATATCTAGATGAAGAACGTAGTAAGGCAAAGGAAGGAGGAGCAACCAAATCTACCAAAACCACCAAGGTCATAAAACCCAAGGCAACTAAGCAGGTCAAGGATCCAACATCGGCACCAACTGAATCCACCAAGAAAGACCAAGGTAAAAAACGGAAACTGGTCAAGGAGTCATTTGACTCGCCATCTCCTGCCAAACAATCTAAAGCAGGTAAGGTGACAAAGAAGCGAAAGACTAAGAGCTCTCTACAGTTAGTTGACGAGGGTGATGATGAAGGTGTTCCAGAAAAGGAACCTGTCTATGGTGATGAAGATGCAGAACTTCAACAGGCCCTGGAAATAAGCCTAAAGGATCAAGGAAAACATACTCAGGGACCAGCTCGTTCGGTGGTTATAAGGGAACCTAACTCTAGGAGAATTCAACCGCTCCTAGAGGTATAGGGAAAGGGGAAAGAGAAAGTCAGTGAAGAACAAGCTGCTCAAGTTCTACTCAACCTTCAGACTCCAAAGAAAAAGACCCATGCTGATCAGTTTATCTTTCAGAGGCGCACTCCTGCACCAACTGAACCCTCGAGTCATGATGAATCTTCTTCATTGTATGTTGAACTAGGTCTGACTAACAGCAAGACGGAATCTGATGAGGATGTATCTCCTGAGATTAATGCTGGAGCTCAAGATGAAGACCAGGCTGGACTAAACCCTGGTGAACAAGATGAAGGTCAGGCTAGACCAAACCCTGGTGTACAAGATGAAGGCCAGGCTGGATCAAACCCTGGTGATGCTGCAGTCTCTCTACCTCAATCAAGTCATGGTGTTCATGTTGGACCAAACCTTGAACTCGTGGACTTTGAGGTCACTGATGCTTCAACTCAACAAAACCCTGAGCAATTGGATGAAGAATTTACTACAATGGCTTACCTAAATGTTCAGGAAAACCTCAAACTCCCAACTGAAGATCAATTCAGACTTGAAAAACCTGCAAGCTCTGCTGGAACCCTGTCTTCTCTTCAAAATCTTGACAAGGAACTCAGCTTCACTAATCAATTCCTTGTGGATAAATCTCAAGAAGACGAACCTAAGAAAACCAATACTAAAACGGAGGTTCAGTCTATGGTCATAGTTCCTATTCATCAGGACACCTCCTTAGTTCCTTTAATGACCTCTCCAGTTATTGATCTCATGATGTCTCAATCAGTCTCCACAGCGGTTCAAGCACCACTACCAACATCAACAGCAACAGTAACTGCAATCACAACAACAACATCTCTTCCACCACCACCACCACCTCAACAACAACAAAGCACCGCAGATCTAATCCTAATTCAACGAATTGGTAAACTTGAACAGCACTTGGCAGATTTGGTACAAACCAACTTAGACCTGGAGGAAAGGTTGGACAAACATGGGACCAGGTTGTACAACTTGGAGAATCTCAATATCCCCCATCAATCGAGCAAGGCAGTTGATGAAATCATCACTGATGCAGTTGACTGGACAATGCAAGCCCCTCTTTGTGCTCACTTTAGGGACCTACCAACTGTGGATATGAAAGAAGTTCTTCAACAACGCATGTTCGAAGATAAATATTACCTGGCTTATGAGGATCATAAGAATTTATATGAGGCTCTGGAGAAGTCTTTAGAAAATGATTATTCAAATCAACTTCTCTCAGATCTGGAGGAAGCACGCAGGAAGAAAAGAAAGAGACGTGCCTCTCCGAGAACTCCATCTGGGTCTCCTCCCTCTCCTTTACCGCCTCCACCTCCTCCAGCAGGTGCATCTGGTGCTCCAGGTACTTCAGGAGCATTAGGATCGTCTTAATTACCACCGCCTCCTCCTTTATTGCCCACTGATAAATCTGGATCTACTCAGCAACAAAGCGATAAGGCTCCTGGTTCGGCAAAATCTACAGCCTCAATACCGGAATCCATGGCTTGGACAACAACTGACACTAGATTTGAGTCAACTGGGATTTATGTTGCACAAGAATCATCTCCTAATGGGTCTCCGATGCATGATGATTACATTTCCAATGACCAGGTACAATCGTCTGACAATGAAGACTCCGAGAATGATCAATCACCAAAATTGACACAAGAAAAGACTATTGGAAGCCACTACCTGAACAAGAGAGACCCAAAACTCCAAAACCTGATTGGATCATTCCTTCCTCCCATATGTCCGATGTAGAGAACAACTAGGCTTCTGCATTAGCTTCTACATATGAGCCGCCTGTTGAGAACACGTTACTTGAAAAGACTGGAGACATGACAACTTTCATGGACTAGTATTGCCGCCAAGTGAACAAGACCATGCTTACACAAGCATATCTTGAAGGACAGGCCTATGAAGTTGTCAAACCTTTCTATCAAGATGTCATTCACCTTCAGTTCCAGATAGATGAGTGTCATAAGCTGCTTACAGATCAGGTTGACTGGACAAATCCTGAAGGCAATCAAGTTAGCATCAATGTTAACCGACCTCTTCCTCTTGGTGGTCCTCCAGGTCATCTCACCATTCAAACTCAATTCTTCTTCAACAAAGACTTGGAGTACTTGAGATACGGTAACAAGGGGAGCTGTCCAGCACTATCAATTTCCAAGATGAAAGCTGCTCGTTATCCTGATTTTGGTCTCGAACTTCTAATGCCAGAACAAATGTGGATTGACGATGTGTGCACATATGATATAAGGGCTAAATATGGTATCGCTCACTGGTGGTTTAACCGACAGAAGTTCTACATTGACAGACATGATTCTCTGTCACGTCGAAAAGAAGTCAGATCACACATGCGGATCCTCAGTGTCGTCCGAATCAAAGCCTATTCAAGATACAGGTATGACTACTTGAGTGAAATTGTCCTCCGAAGAGCCGAATACCAAGAACACATGATTGTTGAAAAAGATTTTAAGAATCTGTATCCTAGTGACTTTGAAGACCTCAATCTGCTCCTTTTGCAAGGTCATCTCGATCATCTTTCTGGTTCAGACAAACGAATGTTATCTACTGCTGTCAAGCTCTGTACCCGTAACTTAATGATCCGTCAGTTGGTGGAAGACTTCCAACTCGGCATTAAGAGCTACCAGACTCAATTGAAACTCACTAAACCTAGATGGGATGCTAAAGGCTATGAGTTCAAGCATGATTATACAATCATTGAGTCTCCTCGAGCAATAGTGTTCCCAGTTGACCACAAGGACCGAAAGATCATGAGGTTCAACAAGATTTACAAGTTCAGTGATGGTACGTTGTCACGCATTCTGGAAGCACTGGATTACAGAGTTAAAGAATTTAAGATTAAGAGGCTCAATCTGGGAATGAATACAAGATTCTGGACTCAGAAGGATGTAACAAGGCATAAAGAGTTCATGGCGGCTATTGAAAGACGACTGAAGATGAGAAGGATCTTTCAGAATTTGGAGTGCTTTGTTGGTGGTAGAGTTCGTGATATTGACTACAGACTTCTCCAGAGAACGGAATGATATCGTCATTCCAATTAAAAGGTCAATATCATGTGTAATATATTGTATACTTTGTACATTAATCAGTAGTGTAGCATCAGCTTGTTATGTGTCAGGGTATGAATTTTTCATTAAATTCAAAGTCTTTCAAAAATTATCATACGTGACACTAACAGAATCCCTCATAAATTGAGGGGGAGAAATTAAATGTTCCCGATTCTGGATTGTAACTTAATCTGCTTATATTTCTCCCAATTTTTTTAACATATTTAAATCCATTGGGATCTAAAATCTCAAAAGGTTTGAAATTTTTGATCGGGGGAGAAAAATGAGATTTAATATATAATCTGATTAAAATGTGATGATAATGTCTCAAGTGCGCTATCCACCTCCATGTGCTAAACATTTTCGTGAATCGATGCATATGTTGAGGGGGAGCTTTTCGGCTATGAAAAACCAACTGAGGTACAAATTCTTTGATAGCTATATCACAAGTACCTCGGTGGATTTTATCAAATGATTTTATGGCGAAGTGAACTGTAGCAAAAGACCGACCCTATATTTACTTTATTGGAGTTATAAGGATGGTATGGTTAGGTACTAGTTCCCACGATCCCGCCAGAGCCAGAGGGATCTACCCAAGGACAATCCACTAGTTAGTGTAGAAGTCCTTAGGTATGATGCAAAAAAGGAGTAAAGTGAGAAAAAGGGAAGAGTGCCGACTGAGATGGATCTAGTACTGGAATAAACCCAACAAGGTACTAGTAATGAAGTCTCGGTAAGCACTGAAGGGGTTGAAGAATGAAAAAGAAATGTTAAGATAAAGGGTGAAAAGAAAGCAGCCCTCCTAAACATTAGGCAGAAACCGGGTCAATACATATGCTTTTTAGAATCCACATGGTGATTGTCTGACATTGAAGAACAAGTATCAAGGACCACAGTAATACGCAGTACAACCCTCACATAGCCATCCAGAATCTCTCAAAATGATTTCTGTTCAAACTCTCACGAAAGAGACTTAACACGTAATCACTGACTATCCACTCTGGTTAGTTGGTATTGAAAAGTGGTAGTCCTCTCCATCCAAGCCTCTGTCTCACTAAAATCAAATGCACTATTGAGTCTAAGCCAAGAGATCATCACTTAATCTCGTTAGGGACACTATTTAAATGTAACTTGTTCTTCACACACACTATGAAAACTAGGTATAATATTCCAAAGTCCTACGCTAAATCCTTGTGATTTTGCCAGAACATCCGAGTGATACTTATGTATTCACAATGAAGATGAATCCTGCTTGAGCTGAACATCAAATCAAGGCTCATGTCAGTGGACGTAAAGAAACCTTAATGTTAAACTTGTGACACTGATATCGAATCGGGTCCAGATTCTGAATATGGCGATTTGATGAATTTTGTAAAAGCTAAACACACTCTCGATGTGTCACAAAACAATTTCTCAAGTGGACACCGTCGATTGTATTTTCAAATCTCAATTTTCCTCTTTAATATTAATCGGTAAGATAGTAAACTAACCGCATTCACTCCTAACATGTTGTCTGCTTATGAGACGTTCCGATTAAAGAGAACAAACAATAAGGCATTAGATGTTTATAACATTGGAAGAGAATCCGACAGCTATATGGCTGAAATCCTCGTCAAGAGAGAATCTTCTTAAAGATTGAATTCTACCTGAACACAAGAAGGGACGGGGATAAAAGGAATAAAAAGTGTCCTCACGACACTCAAAACTTACACCAACCAAACACTGGCAACAGACAAAGCCATATTGCCTCACAACTTTATTGTCTAACTGTTTTAATTACATTCATACTAAAGATGGAGATGGTGTCAACCTAGATCATAGCAGAGTCAAGTTCTAGCCGCATGCTCATACCAAGACTCCAATGACCTTACAACATCAAGAAAGAATGACTAAAGCTTCCGCAACTCTGATATCAACTTCTTGTCAGTATGGTTGAAGTGGATGAATATGATTGATGAAGTAAAACGAACATAAAGATCAATCTTTCAAGGACCTAAAATAAATGGCGCAACTTAGAAAAATAAACAACTAGTACTTACACGAAAGAGAATGAAATAAAAGAAGAATTTTATAAAACGTTTTTCTTTAATCGGATCAAGTATGGCATTGCGTCCTAGATGTATAGTTCAAACATACTCAAAACACAATTATAAATCTGAATTAATATGACTTTTAGGATATACTTAAGTTTATTTCATAACCCAAAACTTCCAAAGTGTCCATATAAGTTTTACGTCTAACAAAAGTCTTTATTTACCCAAAAATTCTAAAATTTACCCAACTTAACACGCGCATAAGTCAAGATCCGTAACAAATATAAGCACGAGGTTTTCGCGTACATGAAGCCCTATGAATCTATTTTCCAGAAATGTGGGCTCCCACTACCCAAAAATTTCAGAACCCGGGTGAAATTACCATTTTGCCCTTCAATACATGTGCAGATTTATTTCTAAAATTAACCGCTTCACCAAAACGGACATAAAATGAAATATACGAATGCTATTAAAGTGAGACCAGTTGGAGGTGGTACCTATAAGTGTCCTATACACGTGACATGATTTTTTTTAAGATTTTGCACAAATACATGGAGTTAAGCTCCATTTCCAAACACTAGGTCTTATTCGACTAGTTTTAGTAAATCGGCCATAACTCCCTCATTCGGAAAAGATACGGCTCTATCCAAAGAACCACATGTACCTAAGACATATACCTACATTCATATCAATTTTCCCAAACCTCTTTAGACCA
Source organism: Tanacetum coccineum (assembly GCA_026074375.1). Classification (NCBI taxonomy): domain Eukaryota; kingdom Viridiplantae; phylum Streptophyta; class Magnoliopsida; order Asterales; family Asteraceae; genus Tanacetum; species Tanacetum coccineum. Next base: position 53,384 of record BQNB010013220.1, on the reverse strand, counting down.
AAAAGTTTGGTGATCGGGTTGCATTGGTGGATCCACATCATGACCCTTCCACAAATATGACCTACAAGCAGGTGTTCTCTTTTTCGTTTTGGTGATCGGGTTGCATTTATCGCTGATCAAGGTAGATTGCATTCATCTTTGAGGTGTTGCTTGACATTATGTTTATAACTGATCCAAATTCAGTGTATAGTTAGTTCCTGTATCAGTAGACTTGAGAACTACAAAGCGTATGCATGGTTATATTTATGCTGTGCTAATCGGAGGTTATGATAGCTCAACAGTATAGTAACGGCAATAAGTTTTGCTGTAGGCATTATGGCCACAGGAGCGATAAATGTTGTGAGAGGATCTAGGTCATCTGTGGAAGAGCTGTTGCACATCTACGAACATTCTGACAGTGTTGCACTTGTTGTGGACAATCCTGAATTATATCACCGAATAGCAGAATCCTTTAAATCCAAGGCATCAGTTAGATTTGTCATCCTACTTTGGGGGGAGAAATCATCGATAAGTAGCCATACGATGGAGGAAATTCCTGCTTTTAGCTACAAGGAAATAATAGATACGCGTCATCAACATCGTGCAGTTTTGGCTGATTCACATGATGCCCGTAAGTCAATTGACAATAGCTACTTGCATTTAATTCTCGTTAGTGACTATTAATCTTCACTGACTTTGTGGATCTTTAGGTGAAAAGTATGTATTTGAGCCCATCAAGTCTGACGACATTGCTGCTCTTATATACACAAGTGGGACCACTGGCAACCCGAAAGGAGTAATGCTTACACATAGTAATCTTTTGCACCAGGTACAAATGTGTATCTTTGGCCTCTTCCATTTGAATCAATATCTTCGTTGATGATTCACATGATGCCCGTAAGTCAATTGACAGTAGCTACATGCATTTAATAGTTCGATACTTTTCCAGGTTCAAAGTTTTGGGGACATTGTCCCTGCTGGTCCCGGGGATAGATTTCTAAGCATGCTTCCACCTTTTGGACTGGTTGGGTAATCGACTAACGGGTTAAAGCGGGTGCATGTCAAAACGGTCAGGGCAGGTTTTGTTGACCCGCAAACACATTTTTTGTCCACTTTTGAAATTATCTATAAATTATAATTAAAACATAAAATGCTAATTAACAATGACTAAATCTCTGAATAAATAAGGAGTATGTATGCAATAAAAATAGACTTTGGCAACTATCGACATGTTTGACCCGACCTTTTTTTAGAGTAAAATGCAACCAAAATTGACACTTCCATTAGTAAATGGGTTTAAAATGCCACGTTTACACCACATTCATCCTTCGTATATCCCTTCATCTCCCTTAAACATTGTGCGCGAATTCGTTGGCATCGACATACGGGTGATCATTATTTTGATTTGTCGTATTACTAATGATAACCAGGATCAACGTCGTCTTGGAGCTATTATTGTTCCAAACAAAGAAGAAATCATAGCATCAAAAGGGTTGTCTACTGAACTTAGCAAGGAGAAAATAACTGGCTTGTTATCAGAAGAGCTTCGGAAATGGTAAGTAACAAAAACTTTATCTCAATATTTCCGACTTTTAAGTTTATTGTGTTCTTGCTGGGAGTGTATAACTACATTCATTTCTTAATACAGGACTCCAGATCGGACCCATTCTTGTCATTGATGAGTCTTTTACGGTAATATGAATGCAATTTGATTTAAAGTATCGGAAGCCTAATTAAACACCAAGTCACTCACTAACCATTGATGACATAATACTTAACTGGAATTTCAGATTGATAGCGGTTTGATGACTGCAACCATGAAGATTCGGAGGAACCAAGTTGTGGAACTTTATAAAGATCAGATAGATGATCTATACAAGTAATCTTGTATGTTTAATAAAAATCCCAAGTTCGTGTTTTTTATGGTTAGTAACTTGTATATCACGTTTTTGCAAGTAATTAAGCCCCGTTTATGTGACACTGTGGCATTACCGTTTCGTTGTAAATAAAAGCCTTTTTTCACCTCGCTTGTGTCGTTGAAGGAATGTCATACACCAGTTCTATTCAAACCGATATCTATCTGTTAAGTTTAAGAGTTAATTCTCTTGATTTACCAGAAGACTCGTTCATGGGTTGGTCAAGGACTTGCTACAAAAAGGCTGTCAAACCGACGTGCAGTTGGTTACTCTAGGAGCTGGCTAAAGTTCAGTTTTGGATTTTTAGGTCTTGTTTTTTAGTTGCATGGAAGAACTTTGTTTTTGTTTGCCATAATTTATATTGTATAGTAAAGTTGAGGGAGCAATTCGTGCCGGATTCGGGTCAACGAGTTCGGGTAAAAAACTCGAACATGACCTGTTTAAGAAATCAGGAGAACCTTGTCAACCCTAACGTGTTTACACATAACTTGAACACGACTTACTTTAAATGGTATAACCCCAAACACCCTCCTTAAAAACCCTTCATGCATGCATCACCATCTTCTCCACTCCCTCCGCCGCTGCGCCACCCTCCGCCGCTGCGCCACCCTCCGCCACCCACTTCCCGCCAAAACCCTCCACGCCCACATCATAAAACTAGGCCTCAAAAAATGTTTGTTTTGGACAATTTGCAGCCTGATCATTTTGTTTTCGCGAGTTTAGTGAACTCGTGTGCTGCGTTGCGTGTGTTGAGAATTGGCCGACAAGTGCATGCACGGTTTTTAGTTTCGTGTTATTCGTGTGATGATGTTGTTAAGTCTTCGTTGGTTGACATGTATGCGAAATGTGGGTTAGTGGACAAAAAGCAGAAGCTGTTAAGCTTCTTAGGGAAATGAAGGATAAGAGTTTGTATACATGGACTGCTTTGGCAGTTTTTGGTTTCGTGTTACTCAAGTGAAGATGTTGTTAATCTTCGTTGGTTGACATGTAACGAAATGGTGGCTGTGACATATGCACTCGCGTTTTCGATACTCTTAACTCAAAAAATCCTATTTCATGGACTGCTATGATTTCAGGATATGCGCAAAGTGGACAAAAAGCAGAAGCTGTTAAGCTTCTTCGGAAAATGAAGGAAAAGAGTTTGTATACATGGACTGCTTTGGTTACGGGTTTAATACAAAGCGGACATTTTGTTAGTGCGTTTCATTTGTTTATATGAGATGAGAAAAGAAGTATCCAAAATCATCGACCCGTTGTACTGTCCATTGTTATTGTAGGTCTGCTAACTGCAGCGTTAGAACTTGGGAAAAGAACTCATTTGTTTAGGTTTTCGAAACTTGGTTTTGATGTGAGCCGTAATATCATTAACTATCGGCGCTTGTTGACATGTATGCAAAATGTAGTGATATAGTAGATGCGAAAACTGTGTTTTGTAGTATAGTTAAAAAAGATGTAGTCTCGTGGACTTCAATAATTGTAGGGTTGGCTCAACATGGAAATAGCTAAGAGCGTTGTCTTGTACGATGATATATATCTAAAGGAGTTATGTCCAACGAGGTGACATTCGTTGGTTTGATTTATGCTTGTAGTCATGTGGGTTTAGTTGATAAGGGTCGTGATCTTTTCAAATCTATGGTTGAGTGTTACGGGTTAAAACCTAGTCTTCAGCATTATACGTGTTTATTGGATCTTTATAGTCGATCAGGGCATCTAGACGAGGCTGAGAATCTGCTCAACACTATGCCGTTTGAGGTTGACGAGGCTGTTTGGGCATCCTTGTTAAGTGCTTGTAAGCGATTTGGGAAAACCCAAATGGGAATTAGAGTGGCTGATCGTTTAATGGGGCTAGGTGTTAAGGACCCGTCAAGTTTCATACTTTTGTCTAATGCGTATGCCGGTGCTTCTATGTGGGAAAATGTAGCGCAAGTTAGAAAATTAATGGCAGATATGGATATCAAGAAGGAACCTGGTTATAGTTGCGTTCATTTAGGCAAGGAAAGTGAGGTCTTTCATGCTGGTGAGACGTCTCATTCATTAAAAGATGAGATTTCGGTTTTGCTCAAGGATTTAGATGAGGAAATGAGGAGAAGAGGGTATGTTCCTGATGTTAGTTTTGTGTTGCGTGACATAGGGGTAAAAGACAAGGAAAATCAGCTTTTTTGGCATAGTGAGCGACTTGCAGTGGCATATGGGTTGCTTAAGAGTGTCCCTGGATCGGTTATTCGTGTTGTGAAGAATCTTCGTGTTTGTGGAGATTGTCATACGGTTTTGAAGTATATAAGTAGCATTGCCGGTCGGGAAATTATTGTTCGTGATGCTAGTAGGTTTCATCATTTTAAAGATGGCAAGTGTTCCTGCTCTGATTTTTGGTAGTCAGAATTGATTGGTTTACAAGTTATTTTTCTATGGTATGACAGTATATCTACTGGCCAAACAACGTCGGCTCAACATTGTTCTAGTCTAGAAGCTTAAATTCGTCAGTTTCTTATGCATAGTTTTTACTGCAATTATAGATGTGTCCGGCTTAATTCTCTTTAAAGAACCAGGTCATAATGTGACAAGAAGTAAAGGCAAAACTAATATCATTAGAAACAACGATGAGAATCATAAACTTTCATACTGAAAGTAGATACGAGTGTACAATGTACGCCAAAGTGATAACCTTGGCTCGACAGGCAGGTAATAACAGACTATTGCTCTTGACAGAGGAGAAAATGGAATGGGAGATTTTATAGTTAAGAGACAGTTTCAAAAGGCGGGCATGACAGATTTTCAGCAAATTTATTTGTATACAACTAAAAAGAAGGCGAGAGTGTATTACATGTTGATAAAATTAAGTTGGGGTGTAACGACCGTGGGTTACTCGGAATCGGCTCGGTAAAAGCTCGAAATGAGAAGAGCTCAAACGAGAACAAACCTAATTTAAAGCTCATTTTAATGATAATTTTAAAATAACTTGAGCCTAATGTGCATACATACCAAGCCGAAGTCCCACTAAATGTAAAAGTCGAGCCCGAGCTTGTAAAGCTTAAGCTAATTATCTAAGGCTTGAAACGAGCTGAACTTTAGATCGGGCTTTCTAATTTAATTCCCAATTTTTAAAAGGGCTATAGTAGGGCTGATCACGGTCCGAAAACCGAACTGGACCACCAAGATCGGACCGAAAACTGATTTGGCCCAAAACAAGGAATCGACGACCGGACCGATATGTTTGGTCCATGTCTGAGTAAGAGTAGTAAATGAACTGAGGTATTCTGTAAATAATTATTGGTGACCCGCTCATTATTTGTTCATTAAGGACCAATATTAAGGTGATTTAAAGGCAATTAGTTTGGTCTGTAGCTTTTACTAAGATTTCTCTAGAGATTAGTACTTTGCGGAACCATGCCACCAAATGACTTCTATCCTCGGGCATTGTCTCGTCAAGGGCTTTTCTGCCTGTGATCAATTCCATTAAAACCACTCCGAATGCGTACACGTGGACTTTTGTAGTCACTCTTCCGGTAGCTGTTTTGCATCAATGAAACTGAGGTTCAGCTTTTAAGAACAAGAATAACGAATGCATAGAACATATTAAGATTAATTATAAAGTACTCACCAGCATATTCGGGCGCAAGATAACCAAAAGTTCCCGCCAATCGCGACTCAACAGAGAATTTCCCATCCCTATCAGGTGCATTTTTCACCAAACCAAAATCCGCCACTTTAGCTCGCATATCATCACCAAGAAGAATATTATAAGGCTTTAAATCTCTATGAATGAAGCTTTGTTGTGCCAAACTATGCAGATACTCGACCCCTCTCCCAACATCCAACGCAATCGAAACCCTTTGCTTCCAGCTAAGAGGATTAGTTTTTAGCTCCCGAAATTCAAATAAATGTTGGCTTAAAGTTCCTTGTGGCATGTACTCATAAACCAAGAGCCTCTCGTTACCATTAACACAATATCCAAGAAGAGCCACAAGATGTCTGTGCCTCACTTTTGTTAGTACCGAAATCTCGGCTTGAAAACCTTTCAACCCTTTTGTCCCCATTACACCCGCTTCCATTCTTTTTACCGCTATTTTAGTTCCGTCATGTAATTCACCTTTGTACACAACCCCAAATCCACCTCTTCCTAAAATGTTCTCTTCACTGAAATTGTCAGTCACTTGTCGCAGAACGTCTATCGAAATATTAACATTACCACCTTCAAAAACATGCATTGCAGCGTGGTCACTACTGCCTCGACTCTGTAATTCAGTACCAACGCTATAAGCATTTGAACTACCGCCAATTACACTTGCTTTAACGATTTCTTTACCGCTTTCAGGGTCTTCAACTTTAACCAGCTTCTGGTTCCTTTTCTTGGCGTAACAATAGTAAGAAAAGAACAACAGAATGACAACAAAGAAAATAACACTGATGACAATCCGGATCACCATACCGGAACCCGACGACCCTTTTTTCGACCCGTTTGACCCTCCACCCGCATTACCAGACCCTGATCCTGATCCTGATCCTGATCCAGATGTGTTGGACACATCTTTACCTATATTAGGATTCCCCCCAAACGAAAACTTAACCGTTGGTGGAAAAACCGGCGTATCACCCGACAAATCATTATTCGACACATTAAGAGACTGCAAATTCGGTAACGAAGTCAACTCCTTAGGAATCGTGCCCACAAAATTATTATCATTCAATGACAAAGTCCTCAACGAAGTCAAATTAGCAAATGCAGGCGAAATAGTACCAGAAAACATATGCTTCGCAAAGTTAACAATAGTAACCTTGTTTGAATTATCACAAACCACATAATTCCATTTACAGGCATCATTCCCTGTCCACGACGTCGCTAACGAGTAAGGGTACCCAATGGCACCCGCAACATCTAGCAACACACTCACTTGTGGATCACAAGGGCCCGGTTTAGACAAACAAAAACTATTTTTGATCTGATATTTGTCAACCTTAACCGCACTCTTAAACTCAGGCACCGGGCCTTGTAACTTATTATTATGTAACGTAATATTAGCTAACTTAGGCAACGACACCAACGATGCAGGCACTAAACCAGTTAGCTGATTATCCCTAAGTTGCAAATCAAATAACGTACTACAATTACTCAAATCAGGTATAGCACCACTAAAACTATTAGCTTGCAACCAAACTTGACTCACTTGCAACATTAACGAAACAACATCTAGGGTACCAGACAACCCTTGCTTCTGATTATTCAGCTGCAGATTCTGAATAGACGACCCGCCAAAGCTCCTAGGCAACTCACCCGTCAAATTATTATACGACAACCTCAAATTTTGCAAGTTTGTTAAACCAGAAAAAATATCAGGTATAGTTCCTACTATATTAGCATTACTAGCATGAAAGGTTTGTAAATTAGTAACATCGGTTAAATAGTCGGGTAGGCCCCACGGGGCTAAATTAATATTGTCCGAAACAGTAAACACTTTCAAGATAGTAAGACCTGCAAAAAAAGTACCACATGTCAGAAAGATTAGTTGTGTATTGTTTAAGCTTATATGTGGCTTATGAGCTAATTTGTTTTCCGGCTTATATTTTGCTTATTTTGAGACTTGTGGCTTATATAAGTTTATTATTATGATATGATAAACTCAAAATAAGTTTATGATATCATAACAAACTTATATAAACCTACAAGTTCTTGTCCTTTATTTTTTTTCTTAATGGCATTTGTTTGTGTTATAAGTTAATAAACTAATATAAGCCCACAAATCTCAAAATAAAATAAAAAATAAAAAACGGACCTGCAAAAAAGTTACTAGGAAGACTAGTAAAGTTATTACTATCCAAGAGAACTTTCTGAAGATTCCCAAGACTGGACAAAATGGGCACCTCCCCAGAAATCGAATTCCTTTGCACAGCCAACGTCTTAAGCTGCGACAGCTCATTTAAGTCTGGAACCAAAGTTCCGGACAACTTTTTATCGGCAAGGCTTATTACTGTGACACGTTTTGAGCTGTCACAAGTGATCCCTTCCCATTTGCAATAGTCAGCATTGGTTGACCATGAAGATGGGGTTTGGGTTAAAGATGTTGAGAGCTTTGTCATGACGGCGCCGTCATCTGATTTGACGGCGGTGAGAAAAAGGAGGGTGATGGTGAGTTGTAGGAAGTGACGGCTGTGATACGACATGAGATTTTGTTTTGGTGTTTCGTCGGAGACAGAGAAAAAAGTGTGTTGTGATGAAATCCGACACGATTAATATAAGAAGCATGTTGTTAACCCTTATCTTTATTCAATCAAATCAATTAGTGGTATATTAGGAAATCAGTTAGCTGTTTCATCATGAGATGAGTAATCTTATCAATCACGGTGATGTTACAAAACTTGTTGACTGCCATAATAAATACAGTGATTTTTGATATCATTTTGAATGTCGTGGAACTCTTACATCCATATGACCCTAGTTTAAAGAATTTTTTTACTAAGTTATGTGTGTAAATAAGTAAGAAAAAAAAAACGTAAAGATGTTCCATTCATATAAGAAAAGAAATAATAAGACAAAACGTGAATTATTCCTCACACAATGATAAAAACCAATCAGGACATAAACGCAAACAAATTGTCTTACTGCCAATTTACCAAAAAGGGTAAAAACCAAACACTTATTCAAATTAAAAACCAACATTGAAATGAACACAAAATACTAAACCAACCACGCGCCTTTTTCAGTCTTCACTTCAATAGCCCTCTTCTTCCTATTCGAAGACTCACTGCGGATGTCATTTTCAGCAGCACGTTTAAATGATTGGAATTTTCTTTAGAATTTAAACTAAAACACAATCATGGATCATACATTTGCTTATTCTTGTTGAAGCCTTCATTGTTATACCACAAAGCCTCGACTTATCAGAAACTCCTCGCTGCATTTTACTGTATCCATTCTCTACCCGTGCAGGTCCCCAAGAGTTTTTCACTATCTAGTACTTAATTCCATCATCACTCGTGTCATATCCGACCACTCCAACACCATGATTCAGCAACGTTCCACACTTTCTTGTAAAAACTCCTTATAAATTGCATATATGAAAGTAACTCGTCTTTTGAACAATAAGCTACATTATGAGTTGCGCTTATGTTAATAACAAACCAATATTTGTTACTATAAGTGGAAATCTCAATAAGTGGGTCAAATATAGGTTGTATTAGACCAAACAAATATGAAGATCATTTTCTAATTCTATGACATTTGTATTCATAATTTGAGCATCAACGTACAAAAGTATAAAAATAGATTAAGTTCAAGTAGATCAATGCCTGCACTTTTTTTTACTTGTACCAGAAATGACCTGTTTAACAGATTCATTAACCAACCTACCCATAATGTACATGTAATTCGTTTCAAAATCCGAGAACTTCTTGTACAATCAATTGATAAACTGAATATGGGAAACGTAAAGTTGTGATATCTAACACCGGAGATTAGCTAATGTCCCAAGAAAGCTACTGTAAACACAAAAACCAAATAACATGAAAAAAGAAATAAAATATGCATATAGTATTACATATATAATGCAGATAAACATCAGGCATCGAAGCTAAAGCCCGTGCAAGTTCCACAACGTACTTAAGCTGCAAGTTCCGCATTTTAATGCATAATAGTAATTGCCAGCATGCAAAAAGACATGTCAAACTTTTGCGCTAACAAAATCAACTTCGAATACAATGAGGTGTTTATACACTCAATTTCATTTGACCCATTATAATAGTTGCATAGACAATTCAAGAGATATCATGATCATGTTCATGAAGCGTAATGAGTTCACAAACTCGAATGTATTTACTTGGAAAGTACTATAACACATATCCTGTTTTCGCAATAGCCCGTTTTGACCTATTACATGACCTTACAAAACAGGTTTCAATTTTTATTGTAACAATATAGTTTCATACACATATATAAACACACTAACCAAACTACTCTAGCTTCTTATGAAGGTTAAAATATCTACCAAAATTTTCTTCTTACTGGATAAATCATTAAAATATATGGCAACTTTGTGACACCAATTTCATACCCGTGCGTTGATATCACGAAAATATAATATTAGACATGTTATAACCTTAGATGTGCATACTTTATGAACCTTGAATCTAAATGAATCTAAAATTTGATGTTATAAACTGCCTGATCATTATTTATAAAGCAAAACACATCTCAGCCAACATTATCTCAACATACAAATCAACCACATGCATAGATTGAATCGGTGTTGGTCATAGGTATTGTGTGTGTGTGTTTTGAATCGGTGATAATCAAAAGGAATAGATTAAAGCTTTTTTTTTCTTTTGTTGATTTTAAATAGGTGTGTGGAATAGAAGGTAACTGTATGACTGATTTTAAAACTGATATGAATTGACATTAAATGTTAGCTTTGAAACTGCCATTGGTGGGAGGAGTATAAAATAATTTTTGACTAATGAAGCTTGCAGAAGAAAGATGAGGTGGAAACAACTTTTTCATTGAACAAATTACTTCAAACTTTCCTCTATTAGGGAGAAGATTATGATTTTTACTTTTTAAATTATTGAAACCGAAATAAAGAAAACGTGTAACATTAAAACCAATTTATTTATTAAAACCGAAATAGAGAATTAACAAAAATAGTGTTATTTGACTAATGTATTATTATATTTAATGAACACTAAAATGTGTTATTTGACTTCCTCAAAATTAAAGCGTGTAACCTTAAAACCATATTGAAACCTTATTTTTAGAATTCTTGCTAAAAAAAACCTTATTTTTAGAATGTTTTTATGTATTTTAATTTACTCTTTCAAAATATTTGTGCATTAGGTGTTGTACAAATGGTTTATTTAAGGAATAGTTTTAATGGCGATATTTAATTTTTGTGCTTAAAGAAGTTTTTATATAACTTTCATAAAGATTAAAAAATTATATTAATTATATACTTAATAATTAATTCAATTTAAAATAAACAACATTTATTTTATTTTATACATTTATCATATAAAATTATTTTCTTTCTCCTACATCAAACTCAAATCTAAATTCAAAATCTAGTCCAAATCCAAATCCAAATCTGAATCCGAAACTCATCTATAAACCAAACGGGCCCTTAAGGGTAACTGAAAAAAGTCAAAGTATGATTAACTTTCAAATACCACATGTTGATAGAAATAATGCCTAAAAACATTATTAATATTTTTCACATCTTTACATTTTGATAATCACAAAATATAAAAACGTTCAATGTAAAATTAAACGTACACAAGTAATTAGTAGTAAATTTTTATTTCGAAAATGATATCACTTAAAGGTATGAATAAATAAATGTTTAATGCATTTTATGATCAAAATTTTTTTTTATTCAACCTCACACTTTTATAAAATGTTGTAAACATTTTTATAAACATTACAAAACATTTTCTACAATTAAAAGAAATGTTTTATTCAAAACAAACATTTTGAAATTCAAATTTTCGGACCTAAAACGGCTAGAAAGTTTTAGAAAATTCTCCCTACACAAAAGGACAAACTGGAGACCTCCCAGTCTAGGGCGGCCCTCTTAAATACACGGGCGGCCCCCTTATCTTTAAGGGGACCGCCCATAGGTAGACGCTCCTCCAGATTGTCCTATAAATACTGGACTTTTTCCCACTATTTTCTCACCTTTTGCACTCATTCTTTCTAATAAAAAACAGCCCATACATCTCATTAAAATCCTTTGATCATTTAATCATCAAGCTTTATTTCCAAGTGATCCAAGCTCAATTCCTCAAGTGCAAGAGAAGATTACTTCCTACCATCAAGTGAAGAAGTGTTACACCTTTGTGTGTTGTTGCAGTCTTGTTGCATCCATATCATAACTTGTAAATCTTGTAAAGTTGTGTAGTTGTTAGATCTAGGTGATTGTTGTAAGTATAGTTAGATCTCGGTGATCTTTCCTAGTAGTGTTAGTTAGGTGTGATTATAGTAGTGGCTTGGTGAAGTAGTGGTGTGAAGAAAACTAAGTTATGAAGAAGTTGTGTAGTCGTGATCAAGTCGTGAAGCAAAGTTGTGTAGTGAAGTTGTGAAGTTGTGGTAGATTGGTTCTAGCTAAGATTAGAACTCGACATCTAGCTTAGTTTCGGAAATCATTTAAAACGAAACAGGCTAGTGGCAAATGCTTAACCCAACCTTTGCCAAAATCGATCATGCAAGCACGTAGCATGTCCTCGAGAGTTTGGATAGTTCTCTCCCTTTGGCCGTCGGTTTCTGGATGATATGCAGTGCTCATACTTACATCTGTACCCAAAGCTTTCTGAAATGATTTCCAAAAATTGGATGTGAATCTCCCATCACGATCATAGATAATCGAAACAGGTATCCAGTGTCTTGCCACTATCCTATTCAAGTACAACCTGGCGAACTTGTCCAATAGATCATTCTCTCTTATTGGCAAGAAGTGGGCAGATTTCGTAAGTCCATCCACAATCACCTAGATGGTGTCAAAACCTTGTGACGACTAAGGAAACTTGTTGATAAAATCCATCGTGATATTATCCCACTTCCACTCGGGTATTGCTGGTTGTACTAACAGTCCTGATGGCCTTTGGTGTTCGGCCTTGACCTTTACACATGTCAAGCATTTGCTAACATATGTGGCGATGTCAGCTTTCATATTGGGCCACCAATATAGCTTTTTCATATCTTGGTACATCTTTTCAGAACCTGGATGGATAGAGTATTTCGACTTGTAGGATTCGTGCATAATCACGGATCTTAAGTCTTCATAGCAAGGTAACCAACTTCTGCCGTGTAAACATAGAGTTCCATCGGCGCGTGGTTCCAACCTTTCCTTGGGTATATCCTTTCTGATCATACCACCTACATCTTCATTCACAAGATTCTCTGGTTTCTAGGCTTCGATCTGAGCTTCTAAAATTCATTTGGGAAGATTCAAGCCAATAGTCATAACCAAGGCTCAAACCCGCAGTGGCTCAATCCGCTCCATACGGCTTAATGCATCAGCCACTACGTTTGCCTTCCCTAGATGATAACGAATGTCACAATCGTAGTCACTTAGCTATTCAAGCCAACGACGTTGCCTCATGTTAAGCTCCTTTTGATCGAGAATGTGTTGTAGGCTTTTATGGTCGGTAAATACGGTGCATCTGGTTCCATATAGATAGTGTCTCCATATCTTTAGAGCAAATACCGCCGATCCAAGTTCTAAATCATGTGTGGTGTAGTTCTTCTCGTGAACTTTTAGTTGTCAAGAAGCATAGGCAATCACATTCTCTCTCTGCATCAATACAGCTCCTAAACCCTTGTGTGACGCATCACAATAGACCACAAAGTCTTTGCTTCCTTCAGGTAAAGCCAGAGTTAGTGCACTGCACAACTTCTGCTTTATCAACTGAAATGCGTTCTCTTCCTTTTCACCCCAGTCTAGCTTGATTCCTTTCTAAGTAAGCTTTGTCATTGGTTTAGCAATCTTCAAAAATCCCTCGATGAACCTTCGATAGTACCCAGCAAGACCTAAAAACTGGCGGATCTCCGTTGGTGTCTTAGGAGATGCCCAATCTTTGATAGATTCTATCTTGGCTGGATCCACATGAATACCTCTGCTATCAATGACGTGACCAAGGAAGTGTACCTTCGGAATCCAAAATTCACATTTTGAAAACTTAGCATACAACTTCTCTTTCTTAAGCAACTCCAAAATTGCCTTAAGATGTTCTTCGTGTTCCTTCTCGTCCTTTGAATAAATAAGTATGTCATCAATGAAGACAATTACAAACTTATCCAAGTAAGGCTTGCACACTCGGTTCATGAGGTCCATGAATACCGCAGGTGCGTTTGTCAGTCCGAATGGCATGACCTGAAACTCGTAATGTCCATACCGAGTTCGGAATGCCGTCTTTGGAATGTCTTGCTCTCGTACTCTAAGCTGGTGATATCCTGATCTCAGATCTATCTTCGAATAAATACTGGATCCTTGGAGTTGATCAAATAGATCGTCGATCCTCGGGAGTGGATAACGATTCTTCACTGTCAGCTTATTTAACTCCCGGTAGTCAATGCACATCCTGAATGACCCATCCTTCTTTTTTACGAACAAGACCGGGGCTCCCCAAGGTGAGGAACTAGGCCTTATGAATCCTTTGTCGGAAAGCTCTTGTAGTTGTTCCGATAATTCCTTCATTTCGGATGGAGCCAATCGATACGGTGCTCAAGCTACGGGTGCGGCTCCTGGAATTAAGTCGATTTGGAATTCCACTGGTCGAGCCGGAGGAAGACCCGGCAAGTCCTCGGGAAACACTTCAGGAAAATCTCTGACGGTAGGTACATCTTTAAGTTGTTTCCTTCCGACTTGTCCTCCTTTTTCTTGGCGAATATATGTGCCAAAAAGACGTGGCATCCCTTCGCCATGTACTCTTGAGCTTTTGAACATGAGATAACTGTCAACCGAGATTCTCTCCCGTTGCTACATTCGTTGCCATGAAAAGTCAAAGTTTCATTCCCATAGGGAACTCGAACAAGTTTCTCATCGCACACGATTACGGTGTGACATCTTCTTAACCAGTCCATACCGATAATGACGTCGAAGCTACCCAGTTCTACGGGCATTAGATCTATGTTGAACGGATGGTCTAAGAAATTTAAAGTACAACCTCGTATAATAGTGTCTATCCCGACTATTTTCCCATCAGCTAATTCGACATCATAACTATTTTCTAATGGAGTTGGGGCGATGTTAATCAGGGAACTAAATGCAGTGGATATAAAGCTTCTATCGGCACTAGTGTCGAATAAGATAGATGCATAGTGGTTGTTTAAGAGGAACGTACCCGTGACGACATTGGAGTCCAGGTTTCCCGTTGCATTCCCTCTCTTCTCTTCATTCCTAACTGCATACACCCAGCCTTGCGCATTCCCATTTCCTCCATCCTTATTCTTCAACTTAGGACAATCTCTCTTGAAATGTCCTGGAGCTCCACATTCAAAACAACCATTCCCCTTGGGATTTGCCCCATTGCCCTTCTGAGTATTAGCAACATTTGTGTTGCCAGAACTCCTGCAATCGCGGGCAAAGTGCCCTACCTTGTTGCACTTGTGGCACTTCTGAGTACACGGGCCATTGTGATGAAAATGGCACTTGGTGCACTTGGGCAAATTTCCCCCATAGGGTTTCTTCTCACCAGTCCCCATATTGTAGACCTTGGCTACATTCTGCTTCTTGAAGGGTTGTTGTTGGTGTCCATGGATGTGTCTGGATGAATCATCCGCCTTCCTTTTGTTATCAGACTTTTCCGCATAGGTACGGAGTTTCTGATCCATCAAGTCGTTGGCCAACTCAATCGTCTCATCCAACGTCTTGGGCTTGGAAGACTTCACATTCCCATAGATGTTATCAGGAAGTCCACGGATGTACTTGTTGATCTTCTCAGTTTCATTAGCACAAAACTTGGTACATATCAGGGTTAGCTCTTGGAAACGTTCAGTGTATGCTGGAACATCGTTCCCTTTGACCTTTAGGTTCCACAACTCAATTTCTAGTTTCTGGATCTCGCCTAGTGGACAATACTTGTCCGTCATTTTCTTTTTGAGTCCTTCCCAAGTCATTGCATATGCCTCGGGTCCTAAGGTTCTTATCTGACAATTCCACCAAGTCAAAGCATCACCTAACAGAGTGCAGGTGGCAAACTTTACCTGATTCTCAATCGCACAACCACTGATATTGAAAACTGACTCTATCTTTTAAATCCACCGAGTTAAACCGACCACGCCTTCAGTTCCTTTGAAGTTAAAAGGTTGACATTTCATGAAATCAGCGTAGTAACAAGGGCGTGCAGTTTGCACATTCCTTCGGTCATCCCCGTGCGAACTGTGGCTTGCGTCTCCATTGGTGGAGTTTCGCTGAAGAGCTTGATCAATCATAGCTTGGACGGATTCTGGAGTCATGTTGTTTGGGTTGGTGTTGTCAGTAGGGGTGTTCCTTCCTCGTCTAGACGTAGGTGCCATGATTTGTCTAGATTACAAAAGACAAAACGTGAGGTTATAATCATGACAGAATATAATAATGTATAGATAAGACAACAACACAAGAGAGATACATAACATAAACACATCTATTTCATTTATAACATGGAAAATTTTACATGAAATAGTTGTTGGTACACAAAAATACAATACAAAAGATCTAAGGCTATGCTAGCGGGGAAAACCCCTAATACTTAACATGCTTGTACAATGACCTAGCAAGATAAAATAACATAAATCACTAGATGTGACTGTTAGCACCCCCAGAAGCATCCTGGTGATCTAGAATCCTAGCATCTGGTGTTGGCTACCTAGCTCTCCTCCGCTGCTCTCACAGTGCTAACAACTCAGCCTGCATGTCACCCATCTCTCGTCTCATGTCTCTCATCACACAGAGAGTCTCTACCATCTGTGCCTGACGCCTATGGTCAGTCTCTCGAAGCGCTGCTATCTCAGCCAGCTGCATCTGAAAGCAAGTCTCATGTACCTGATGTTGTGTTTGAATGAGAGTACCCTGTAGCTGTAGCTGTGTCTGATGTGTCTAGATGTGGGTCTCGTGTGCATACACATGATCACGGTGGGTCTGAAGCTCCTGATGGGTCGCCTGACTCAATCCTATCGAGTGAGCCCAAGCCTCCCGAGAAGCATAGGCCTCCTCCTCCACCATCCATATTGTCTCCTGGAGAGTCATCCCATCCCTCATAAGTAAGTCGACCCGCTACGAGTCCATATCGACTCGTTGTGATATACGAGACCTACTATCCTGAGCATCCTTTAGTAAGGCATACAAGTCCTTTGTATCATGCTCATGGAGCTCAGCAAGCTCTGTAACCCTAGTATTGACCTCTCCCACGGTCATAGGTGCTACCTCAGGAACTGCCTCTGCCGGATCTACCCAAGTATCCCTAATACCATATCAAACCTCACTAATCCCCTGCCGTCTCGCTTTAGCATCTACGGTGCTGACAAACCCATAATCTACCCCTCGACCTCCGATAGGTCTGGCAGTAGAACTCTCCCCGATCTCATATCTGGAGCCTAGAGTGGATAAACACAACCTCTTGCGAGGCGGCTGCTCAGACTCGGGGATATCATCCCTACGGTCAACAGGTGGTGGTATGTATAGAGATGGTGGTAGTGGAGGTGATGGTAATGCGGCAGTAACGGCATCGATAAGGGCCTGAGTGGATGCTATCCTGAGTGTCTGGATTTGGGTTGGACACCTAAATGATGGTAGTAATGGTGATGGTATAGGTGGTGGTGATGAATGTGCAGGTGGGGTCGTGCACCTAGCAAGGCGCTCTCCTGCAGAGGGTGGTGATAGTGAGATAGGTGGTGATGGTGATGGAGTAGTCATGGCCAGAAGTCTCTCAACCTCTGCCTCTGGTGGAAGGGATATGGAAGCCTGAGGCCGGACGGTAATCCTAGCCCTAATAGTAATGTCAGTGGAGGGTGGTGGTATAGCAGGCTCTGTTCCCTCAGGTGGGGAAACATGCTCATCAGTAGGTACAACAATAGTAGAGTCGGCCGGAGCTAAGTGCTCCTCCTACTCCTCGTCCTCATCATCCTCATCATCGGCATCATCCCTAGATGAATCGCCGTCATCATCATCTCCATCATCTCCCCCGTCCATAGGATAGTCAACTGGACCATCCTCTGTCTCATCATCCTCAAACTCCTATGGATCCTCCTCGGGATCCGACTCAGTAATATACTCGGGTGACTCAGCAGTATGTGAATCAACAGGAGGTAATGGCTGCTCCTTAGTTGGGAACACATGCTCATCCTCCAATGGTATATACTCAGGGTATACAGGCTTTGGTATGTAATCAGGATCATGTGCCTGTACGAACATAGGCTCACGCTCATCCTCGTCCTAAGGAACTGGCGGTGTCTGTGGATCCTCTGGGCCTGGTATGTAATCCGGTGATGGTGGGGCTACTGGCTGTATAGGGAGTCTATCGTATCCATATACGATGACCCGTGGAATGCCTCCCTCAGATATCTCCTCATTATCGGCTCCCCAGAAGGCTCGGCCCGACTCATAATTGGTGTAAACAGAAGTGTAGGTAACAACGGACGATGCAGAAGACATGACTGCTGCAAAAAAACAAAAATAACTTATATAAGTATTACTTATAAGATAGATCGTCATGTTATGTCTATAAGTTTTAATTATAAGAGTCTTATAGTAATATACGTAGTATAATTTATATACGTATATATCAATTATGTAAGCACTTAGTAAGCCACTAATGCTAAAATAGTGTGCATTATGTAAGCATATATGTGCTAGATGCAAACAAGTAATGCATGTATGTCCCGTGCAAATCCCATTTGTGAAAGCAGTGTTTGAAAATGGCTATAGTCCAGACAAAAACTTTTGACCTGGTTCTCTATAACCTTGGCTCTAGATACCAATCTGTAACACCCCCAAATCTGGGTCGCAGCGGAATGTTGAATATCCAAGGGCGTTACTTCATAGATCAATAGCACAAGATATGAGAACGACCGCTAAACGTGTCGTTTAAAAAGATACATTGGATTTAACAAATACTTGTTCATTATATAAGCTCATGGCTTCAATTTGTTTGACAACAAAAGTAAAGATTTTGGTTTATAACAGATATCCCAAAATGTAATACATCCAAAATCTTTAGTACTGACTCTTCTAAAGAGAAATCCCCCAATGTATCTTGGCACCTCATGCCTTATTGACATGAAAAAACATGCTTAAAACGTCAACATAAAGTTGGTGAATTCATAGGTTTATGTAAATCAATTGTAGGACCGCAAGATTTCCAAGTGTATGATTAAGCAACAGATGCAAACATCATAAAAAGTAATTACGGTTTCCTAAGCTCATGACACTGAAGCTCGACATATATGGATGCAATAAATTGCCAATAAATGCCCTTGAATGATGTTCTAACCCGCAACATCCCAAGTCCGACATGGTATACGTTTGTTGACCGGCAGACCGGCACAGTGAGCGCTACTCACCCAAATGGGGACGTCAATCCCAAATAGATCTATTTATAACATTCGCGCTCGCAATCTAGCAATTGACAGTTCATGATAATAGGGCTCAGTGGGTTATCGCTACTTAGGCAAACTCGTAATCAAAGTATAAAATGTACACTTGCGTCCAGTTTGTAAAACAAAGCATGTTCTCATCCCAAAGATGTAAATCATTTAAATAATTGTAAAACATGGGGCTATGAACTCACCTTAGTAAATAGTCATCTGAAAATGATAATATATCCAAGTATAGCAAATGAATCACATCGTCAAATACCTAAGTAAATACGGCCAGTCTTAGTCTACAGTTTAGGCTAAAGACTCAATGTATAAACTATAATAAATTGCTAGTTTATATATACTGTTATCACTTGTGTGGTGGTGAAAATGTTTATTGAATTTGTATTCACTTGATGGCTTTTGAGAAGGTATACGATTTTTACATAATCTTGTATACGTATAAACGTTACTAATAAATATTCCTATTTATTAAGTTGTAGGTTAACCGGTATACTATCTGGATGTCATTCGTCCGATATGTCAAGTGTTTATTAAATTCACTTTATAAAATAACCCTTAGGTTTTCCATAATTACAAAACAGCCCCTAGGTTTATAAAATATATACTATTTTATATTTTAAACCCTTAAGTTTCCACTTGTACACATTTGGTCCTTTAACTTTACCAAATTACCCTTTAGGTCCTTATATGTCCCAATAGTCCCTAAAGTTTCAGAAATGACAAAACAGTCCCTCAACTTACAAAAACAGTGAGTTGACAGAATTGAACCCTCAAGTTTCAAAGTTTACACATTTAGTCCCTTAACTTGTAAAAATCACATTTTAAGCCCGATTAAGTTCTAACAAGTGACAATTGGTTTTATTACTTTCAAATAAGCCATAGAAACTGAGACTTCTTATAAATAAGCTGGGATGAGCTTATTTATGCTTATTGGGCTTAATGAGCCTTATTAGGTCCATTAAGGTCCAATAAGCTATTTAATGGTCCAAATAAAGTTTCACGAGTACATAAGCTCTCCTTAAGCTTATTAAAGACTGATAAGCTGAAAAATAAGCTCGGGGGAGCTTATTTGAGCTTATTCGAGCTTATTGGGCTCGTTAGCCCAATAACTCAACCCGAAAGTTTGTAAAAAGGGTTTCTTAGGTTATACAACTTATTTTCTAGACTCATTAAGCTTATTCGGGTCTGATTAATCTGGCTTAACTTCGTGGCTTATCCAATAAGCAAATAGGCCTCGGTAATGGGCTTTTGACCCCATTGCGAGCCCGATAAGGGTTATACACGTTTGGGCTCAATCCGTTTAGGTCCATTAACTTGTCTAAGGTTATAATAAGCCTCATAAGCTGGTTAAGCCCACAAATAAGCTGCCGAAGCTTATTTGTGGCTTATGGGCTTTGTTGGTTCACGATCATGGGCTAACAAACCCAATAAGGATCCGGTTTGGTTTTTAACATACGTTAAAGTATCTTAGAGTCTTTGTGAGTTTCAACAAGCTCGTAGGTTTCTTAATAAGCTTCGTAGAGCTTATAATTAAGCTGTGGGCCCACTAGGTAGGCTTATTGGGCCTGTTTTGGTTTGATGGGTTCGTTCGTGGCCCCCTTAGGGCTTTCTTTGCATTTCGTGTATAACAATAGTTTAATAAGCTTCCCTAGTCCCACATTAAGCTCGAATGAGCTTAAAAATAAGCTACGAGTCCACCCTTTGGGCTGTTGGGCCGGTTGGGCCCAAACCGTGAGCACGTTTGGATTTCACAAGGCCCATTGTGGCCCGTTGGTTTCCCTAGCAATGTGTATGTTTCGACAAGTCCTAGTAACCACATTTCGTTTTGTTTAGCTTATATATGGGTCGTGTCTATCACATGCATACGTTAAAATGGGTCACATACTCCCTCCCAAGCCATAGTATCTTGTTTACAATAAAAGTTTACGCATAGTTTTATTGGTTTCGAGTGTAAGAGTTTGTTTTCCACCTTGGTTTCTTTACCCGATGTTAAATGGATATGCTTAGTCATTTTTGATCATTTGTACGTACTCTTACTACGTTCTAGCACCACACAAGTATTATTCGAACATGTATATGTGCGTTGTCGTGCATGGTTTCATGTTAGCATATCTTTTATATGTTTAACGTGACACATTGACAAGTTAACAAAGAAACAAGTATATATACGAATTATATAGGTTCGAATGTGACTTACAAGAGTCCTAGTGTTCTTGGTTCGTATGTATGCGAGCAAATGTGACAACCCTCTTGTGTAAGGCACGATCAAATACCAAACCCTAAATTCCCAAGCTTTGTAAACTCCCAACCCTAGCTCGTGTATTCTTTTTGTGCACTTGTATGATATCCTAGGAGGGTTTGTGACTTCGAGTGTGGTAAAGGAAGGTTTTGTTTGCGTCTTATGTCCAGAACAAGAGAAAAGGCAAAGATAGAGAGTGTTTAGTGTATGTGTGAGTTGCAAGAGTGTAATATGGTGAATATGAGTGTGTATTTATAGGCAAGTAGCTAAGTAACTCTCCTAGTTACACAAACCAACCAAAACCGGCTCTAATCCTAGTGGTTTTGCAATTTCTAGTTAACCACACATTGTTTTGTTAAAACAACTAAGTACCATTCTTAATTACCTCTAGGTTGTACAAGATTTGCTAAGATATGAAAATCTTATGGATTTTGTGTGTGCTCTTGCTTAGCCGTGGCATCAAAGGAGAAACAAAGATCATAGGGAAGTTAAATGGTTAATAACCATTGTGTATCTAGCTAATAAGAGACCAATAGTACATGTCTTAATTAAACATAGGATGTACAAGTACTTAAGGAGAAATTAGGAGGATTTTTAAGGATTTCTAGGTGGTTTGTATATATGAGACGAGTGGGATTACAAGTAGAAGTGTAGTTTTGGAGATCTTGCTAGTATTATACAAGTACTAGGTTTTAATTACCTTAAAAATGTACATGTACTTAGGAGGTGTAAGGATTTAGCACATGTGACAAATGGTTTATGTCCCTCTTGTCTATATTCGGCCAACATAGACCTTTAACACAAGATTTGATTTAATTTCGTGTTTAAGGTTTAAAAGTGGGTATTGGTTTGAGTCTAAGTAAGCCTAGTTTTTTCGGGGCGTGTCCAAATGTATTTTATTGCGAAACGTAAGCCTTTTACGTGACCAATAAAAATAAAATACGCAAAGTTAATAATTATCTTCTTAATAATTATATAACACTTAGTTGATGTAAACCTTAATTTATTTGATGACCGTTTACATTAGATGATTATTTCTAGTCTACGCGATTTAGCTTAAACGTAAATTTAAAAGTAAACGCGTATCAGACAAAAATAAATAGTGACGAATAATAGGAGTCGTAAAATGACCTGAAATTGAGAAATGTTACACATTTGACTTGGTTTGACCAAAAACGAGAGTAATGCCCGCTTGTTGGTATGTTGAGAGCATGATCATACTGGGTTTAGGAAGATGTTTCGGCCCTGGCTAGAGGCGTTTAATAATAGATTTGAGTTGGCGTTTTATGTAAAAACGGGAGGATTTGTTTTTGCTCATCTCTAAGTCCAAACCTCACTTGAAGTGTTTTCAAATGCTCAAATATCATGTACATACCTTTATTGAAGTTTCTACATGTGTCGGGTAAAAGGAAAGCCGACAACTAGCAAATCCGTAAAACGGACTTTGCACGTGGCGCGCTGATGCGTGACCAGCGCGCCAAAGGAGAATATTCGGTTTTTTGGATTCAGTCTATCGTTTGTTATTTTACGTTTTACGAATGTTTATTTGTTATCATTAAAACATAAATGAGATCCTAGTCAATGTTGCACCAACAAGCATCAACAATAAACACAAAATAATAACCAAGTGTGAGAAGTGTGACAATAAAAATAGGACGGAGGGAGTAACAACTAAGAAACAAAGCGAAATACAAATATTTATAGACCTTTTAATAAATGACATGAACTAAGAGTCTGCTTATTTTTCAATCAAGATAAAAAAAATAAAAAATCATCTTTTAAAAGTGGGTTGTTCTTTAAGATATCAAAAGTTTAAAGAAAGAGAGAAAGAAAAGGAAAAAAAAATAATAATTTGAAAATGGGCAAAAATGTTAAATGAACTGGGCTTATATAAGTTAACATGGACTCTCTTTCCTTACCCTAAAATTGATTTTTTAGGGTTTTTGAAATTGGGCGTTTTACAAATTGATGGTTTTGATGATTATTCTATGATTGTATCCTTGTTTTGATGATTATTCTATTATTTATAAACTTATTCTATTACTAATTACTGAAATGAAATGATATTAAGTAATTTGCTATGTGGGTGTTTGTTTTAGCTTATATGTGGTCTTACGAGCTTATTTTATTTCGGCTTATATTTCATAACCCTCAATTTTCCGGCTTTTTTTACACTTATAGGCTTATATAAGTTTTTGTATCATAATAATAAGCTTATATAAAGTCTCAAAATAAGCCGGAAAATTAGGGCTTATGTAATATAAGCCGAAATCAGCTCATAAGCCCACATATAAGCTAAATCAAACACGTTCTTACAACGGATATGGTATTGTTAGATGATGATGATGATGATGATGATTTAATTTGTTTCTGATGATTGGATTCGGGGGTGTTTGTTTAAGCTTATAAGTTGCGCTTATGTTATATATATCATGACCTCAATGGCGCTTGCTAAAGTGTTTGCGTAAAGGATTAGTATAAGTTTATAGTGTGAGATTAGATATGAGTGTTTATCTAAAGCCGGAGTATTATAATTATTGGATTGATGTGGTACCTAGTTTTTATTGCATGTGCGGTTATGTTGTTATGCTTACAACTCATATGTTGTACGTTATTAGATGATAACTATCTTCATAAGCTAATCCAAATGCCCCGTTAGCAACTTTAAGAATATCTCATTTGGCTACTAGTATTTAAAAGTGAAGTGAAATTAGCTAGATTATTACTATTACTTATTATTGGATTGATGTAGTAGTACGTAGTTTTTATTGCATGGGCGATTATGTTGTTATGCTTACAACTCGTATGCAGTACGTTATTAGATGATGACTAGTTTCATTTTGTATATTATTAGATCATGACTAGTTTCATTTTGTATGGTTAATTATTCTGTTAGTTACTACTAGCTAGCTGGTAACATTTTCTTTTTCTGTCATGATTGATTGTTGTTGGCAGACGGCAGTGTGTTGTGTTCTGGTTGTTAATTATAATACTTTTTCTTTGTCATTTATAACAGTGTTTTGGAATTTGAAAACTCTGTTTTACCCATGATTGTCGGGATGACTGATTTCACCGACCCTGCCAACAAAGAGCGTTTAGCTGTTTGCCTAGGAGCTGTTTTCATACGTTCTTCACTTGCTCCTCACCTCACCTCAAGGGTGGTGCTGAGGTTGAAAATCATCAGTCTCTTGTCAAGATGATCAATAATTTCATGCCACTCATTACTATTTTGGGATTGCTATGTTAGCACCAAAGTGGTTAACCTTTTCCCGGTTTTGGAAACTCTGTGCGCTTATATGGTTCTTCAAACTTGTAACGACCATGTAAAACAGCAAGGAGAAGGACAAGGGGAAGGAATCACCATCTTCTTGTTGTAATAGTATGAGTGATATATAATCACTCAAATCTCAGACAGCTATTTATGTTTGTTTTTTTTCCAAATCATAATAATTGTCATGTGTGTGTTTACCCTTAGGTAGGGTATGATATGCTACATGACACCTCCACATAACCCGCTCTGGCGAGATTGGGTATGTTGTTGTTGTTTAGTAACAAAGGTACACTTGGTTGCTATTGTTTGCTGATTAAATTTTGTTAGTTGGCGATGATGATTGTGCTGAATTGATTTTGTTATCATGGCTTTTATTCTATGTTTCATGACGATTCCATAAGTTACAGCATTTAAGAAACTTAATTCATCTGTGATCTTTACCCTCATATTAATGTAGCTGAAAGTCAAATCTGCATATGTAACATTGCTTGTATGGATGTTTGAGTAAGCTCATTAGCTTACTGCATATCAGTATACGATAAGCTGTATTAAGTATCGGAACAGCTTATTTATGTCAACTGGTCAAGGTTGTTTACATAAGCCATTATCAGGAAGCTTATCTGAAGCGCATATATAACTCATAATCTGATAATCAAGCTCCTTGATCATGTCTTGACTCATAATCTGATAATTAAGCTCCTTGATCATGTCTTGTGTAAAACGCCTTGTAACATTGCTTACGGAAATGTTTGGGTAAGCTTATGAAAACAGCTTATCAGTACACATCAAGTATCAAAACAACTTATGGATTAACACCTAATTTGGGTCAAATAAGGTGTTATACATAAGCCACGATCAAGGAGCTTATTAAGAAGAACTTATCTAACTCGATAGCTGATACAACTTTAAACAGCAGAGTTAAATCTAAACGCCCTTTGTTGCAAAGCCTGTTTCGTTTTAAATGATTTTCGGGTTCTGTTTATTCCATATCACACGATCACTGTCAAAAGGCACTGCCAAACACCTCTAAGTATTTATGGCTTAGAATCATCTTTCATTATCTGCATATCTTATTTACTCGAAGAAGTTGGTATGTATTTAAATTTATGTTGACCAATGGCAAGTGTCCTTTAGGTTTGCGTAGAACTCTTGGTGATTAGTTTAACTGTTTGTTTAAATAGAATCCCACTGCGACAAAGCAAGCCTTAGACGATGACGGTTGGTTAAACACCGGAGATATTGGCTAGATTTATTCTTCACATTCAATAGGAAGAAGTCGCAATTCTGTTGGCATTGTTGTTCTTGAAGGACGTGCTAAGGATACTATTGTCCTTTCAACAGGTAACAAGCCATGGGAGGTTTGATTATGGCCCATTTGGTATTTTCTTTTCGGTCTTTCAAGCTCTATATCTGGTTTAGATTTGTAGGGGGAAAATGTCGAACCAGATCAGCTAGAAGATGCTGCCATGAGAAGTAGTTTGATTCAACAAATAGTCAGTCATTGGCCAGGTAAGGCATACAATTTGAAACCTTCATATTAGAGGTGGCAAGATGGGCTGGTTGGGTAATGGACTAACGGGTTAAAGCGGGTGCATGTCAAAACGGCCAGGGCAGGTTTTGTTGACCCGCAAACACTTAACATCAAATGCTATATATAATACTCTAAATCTCTGAATTAATAAGGAGTATGTATGAAAAAAAAAAATAGACTTTGGCAAATATCGACCTTTTTTTAGAGTAAATGGGTTTAAAATGGCACCCACCATATTCTCCCTAAAATATTGTTCGCGAGTTCGTTGGCATTGACATGCTGGTGATCATTATTTTGATTCGTCGTATTACTAATGATAACCACGTCGTCTTGGAGCTATTATTGTTCCAAACAAAGAAGAAATCATAGCATCAAAAGGGTTGTCTACTGAACTTAGCAAGGAGAAAATAACTGGCTTGTTATCAGAAGAGCTTCGGAAATGGTAAGTAACAAAAACTTTATCTCAATATTTCCGACTTTTAGTTTTTGATCTTTATTCTTGTGAATTTTGATTCATTTCCTTACACAGGACTACGGACTGCTCCTTTCAGATCGGACCCATTCTTGTCATTGATGAGCCTTTTACGGTAATATGAATGCGATTTGATTTAAAGTATCGAAAGTCTAACTTTAACACCAAGTCACTAACCATTGATGACAATGCTTAATTGGAATTTCAGATTGACAGTGGTTTGATGACTGCAACCATGAAGATTCGGAGGAACCAAGTTGTGGAACTTTATAAAGATCAGATAGATGATCTATACAAGTAATCTTGTATGTTTAATAAATCCCAAGTTCGGGTTTTTATGGTTAGTAACTTGTATATCACGTTTTTGCAAGTAATTCAGTCCCGTTTATG
The DNA here is from genome assembly GCA_026074375.1 of Tanacetum coccineum. Lineage (NCBI taxonomy): Eukaryota > Viridiplantae > Streptophyta > Magnoliopsida > Asterales > Asteraceae > Tanacetum > Tanacetum coccineum. Next base: position 26,530 of record BQNB010013220.1, on the reverse strand, counting down.
TGACACTGTGGCATTACCATTTCGTTGTAAATAAAAGCCTTTTTTCACCTCGCTTGTGTCGTTGAAGGAATGTCATACACCAGTTCTATTCAAACTGATATCTATCTGTTAAGTTTAAGAGTTGATCATTCTCTTGATTTACCAGAAGACTCGTTCACGGGTTGGTCAAGGACTTACTACGAAAAGGTTGTCAAACCGACGTGCAGTTGGTTGCTCTAGGAACTGTCTAAAGTTCAGTTTTGGATTTTTAGGTCTTGTTTTTTAGTTGCATGGAAGAACTTTGTTTTTGTTTGCCATAATTTATATTGTATAGTAAAGTAGAGGTGGCAATTCGTGCCGGATTCGGGTCGGCGAGTTCGGGTTGACGGGTCAGTAAAAACCCCGAACAAGACTTGTATAAGAAAGAAATCAGGAGAACCTTGTAACCTTAAGTGTTTACACATACTTTGAACACGACATGACATTTACCTGTTTATTGATTATACTTGAAGGGTTAAACGTGTTACCTTGTTGGCACGCAGTAGACAGGTCAACGTCATTTTAAATTGGTATAAACCCCAAACGCCTCTTTAAAATGCCTTAAACCCTTCATGCATGCATCACCATCTTCTCCACTCCCTCCGCCACTGCGCCACCCTCCGCCACCCACTTCCCGCCAAAACCCTCCACGCCCACATCATAAAACTAGGCCTCAACCAATATGGCCCATTGCCCAACACCCTCATCTCAACATACCCAAAATGTGGCCTTATTCACCATGCACACCAAGTGTTCGACGAAATGCCACAGCGAAACCACGTCTCATGGGCTTCGCTTCTTTCCGCGTATAATCAAGCTGACCTCCCTGCACGCGCGCTTTCCGTTTTCCAAAACATGTTTGTTTTGGACAATTTGCAGCCTGATCATTTTGTTTTCGCGAGTTTAGTGAACTCGTGTGCTGCGTTGCGTGTGTTGAGAATTGGTCAACAAGTGCACGCGCGGTTTTCAGTTTCGTCTTACTCGTGTGATGATGTTGTTAAGTCTTCGTTGGTTGACATGTATGCGATATGTGGGTTAGTGGACTTAGCACGAGCTGTTTTCGATACTCTTAACTCAAAAAATCCTATTTCATGGACTGCTATGATATCAGGATATGCGCGCAGTGGACAAAAAGCAGAAGCTGTAAAGCTTCTTAGGGAAATGAAGGATAAGAGTTTGTATACATGGACTGCTTTGGTTACGGGTTTAATACAAAGCGGACATTTTGTTAGTGCGTTTCATTTGTTTATTGAGATGAGAAAAGAAGGGATCAAAATCATCGACCCGTTTGTACTGTCTAGTGTTATCATAGGTTCTGCTAATCTTGTAGCGTTAGAGCTTGGGAAAGAACTACATTGTTTAGTTTCGAAACTTGGTTTTGAATCAGAGCCGTATATCAGTAACGCGCTTGTTGACATGTATGCAAAATGTAGTGATATAGTAGATGCGAAAACTGTGTTTTGTAGTATAGTTAAAAAAGATGTAGTCTCGTGGACTTCAATAATTGTAGGGTTGGCTCAACATGGAAAAGCTAAAGAGGTGTTGTCTTTATACGATGATATGATATCTAATGGAGTTAAGCCAAACGAGGTGACATTCGTTGGTTTGATTTATGCTTGTAGTCATGTGGGTTTAGTTGATAAGGGTCGTGATCTTTTTAAATCTATGGTTGAGTGTTACGGGTTAAAACCTAGTCTTCAGCATTTATAAGTGAGTATCTGGATTTATATAGTCGATCAGGGCATCTAGATGAGGCTGAGAATCTGCTCAACACTATGCCGTTTGAGGTTGACGAGGCTGTTTGGGCGTCCTTGTTAAGTGCTTGTAAGCGATTTGGAAAAACCCAAATGGGAATTAGAGTGGCTGATCGTTTAATGGGGCTAGGTGTTAAGGACCCGTCAAGTTTCATACTTTTGTCTAACGCGTATGCCGGTGCTTCTATGTGGGAAAATGTTGCGCAAGTTAGGAAGTTAATGGCAGATATGGATATCAAGAAGGAACCTGGTTATAGTTGCGTTCATTTAGGGAAGGAAAGTGAGGTCTTTCATGCTGGTGAGACGTCTCATTCATTGAAAGATGAGATGTCGGTTTTGCTCAAGGATTTAGATGAGGAAATGAGGAGAAGAGGGTATATTCCTGATGTTAGTTTTGTGTTGCGTGACATAGGGGTAAAAGACAAGGAAAATCAGCTTTTTTGGCATAGTGAGCGACTTGCAGTGGCATATGGGTTGCTTAAGAGTGTTCCTGGATCGGTTATTCGTGTTGTGAAGAATCTGCGTGTTTGTGGAGATTGTCATACGGTTTTGAAGTTTATAAGTAGCATTGTTGGTCGGGAAATTGTTGTTCGTGATGCTAGTAGGTTTCGTCATTTTAGAGATGGCAAGTGTTCCTGCTCTGATTTTTGGTAGTCAGTATTGATTGGTTTTAAACATGTGCCATATATGTAACAGATATTCATTTCTTATATTTATACATTGGAAAACTTAACAAGCTATTTTTCTATGGTATGACGGTATATCTACCGGCCAAACAACGTCGGCTCAACATCGTTCTAGCCTAGAAGCTTAAATTCGTCATTTTCTTATGCATGTTTTTACTGCAATTATAGATGTGGCCAACTTAATTCTGTGTAAAGAACCAGGTCATAATGTGACGACAAATAAAGGCAAAACTAATATCATTTGAAACAACTTTTAATACGATGAGAATCAGTACAATGTACGCCAAAGTGATAACCTTGGCTCGACAGGCGCGCATAACAGATTATTGCTCTTGACAGAGGAGAAAATGAATGGACGATTAGTTAGAGACAATTTCAAAAGGCGGCCGAGCATAACACATTTTCACCAAATTTATTTGTATACAACCAAAAAGAAGGCGAGAGTATATTACATGATAAAATAAGTTGGGGTGTAACGACCATGGGTTACTCGGAATCGGCTCGGTAAGAGCTCGAAATGAGACGAGCTCAAACTAGAACGAACCTAATTTGAAGAATAATAAAAAAAAACTTGAGCCTAATCTGCGTAACAAGCCGAGATCGAGTCAATTGTTAACTCGTTTAGGTCCACTAAATAAACGAGTCGAGAACAAGCTTGTAGAGCTTAAACTAAATATCTAAGGCTTGAATTCTAATTCAATTCCCAATATTTGAAATGGCTATAGTGTAAAATAACAACACTCTGAGGGTGTTTGTTAATGCGTTTGTATGTAGATTATTGGATTATTTCATTTTCAAAAGGCTATAAGTAGGTCACTAGTGTTTGGATAGGATATAAAAATAATTGATTATTTGCGATTCAAACCTTTCAAAACGCAGTTTGTAGAAAGCAAGTGTGTACTTGCTTTTTGGAAACGCAATTCATGTTTCTTCAAAAAATTACAAAACTATCCTTCAGATATTACTTTATAGCTACCTACTAACATATATAATGTCTATTTTTGTCATTACACCATTAGGTAACTGAATAATCCGATTTGCCAAACAAATAAAAAACTGATTATCTGATTATTGCGTTATCATACAACATAATCAAATCCAAACATTAAATTTTAGAATTACGTTTTGTAACAGTTGATTCTGATTATCCGTTTCCAAAACGCATAATCTATTTTCAGTAAGCAATCCCAAACACCCCCTCTACCGTTTACTACCCAGTCCCAAAATTATTGTCAAATGACAAAAAAAACACAGTTTAAAAAAATATTATCATTACAAATTATTTTTCTTACATTTTTGCAGAATAACTCAAATAATTAATTAAAAACATATTTATATGATAAACTCATACTTAATTCTCTATCTACTTAAAAAAAAACCCGAAATATAGTATTGGACAATACACAAATACACAGCTGAGCAAAATCAACTTAAAACCGAACCGAACCGAACCGATAAACCAAGTTTGGACCGAAAAGAACCGACCTTATTCGGTTTAGTTTTCGGTTTTATATAATTATAGTTTTCGGTTTTGGTTTTGCCAAACTCGGTTCGGTTCTATTTGGTTTGGTTTGGGTCAAAATAAAAAAAAATACACCTAAAATATCTAAACCGGTTTTGCTAGGTTAACTTTGGTTTGGTTCTCGGTTAACGTTTTCTTCAAAATCGGTTTTTGATTCGAGTCGGGTTTGATCGATTCGGTTCGGGTTTGACCCGTTGCTACATGTAGCTTTTAAGGGGGTGTTTGTTTTGGCTTATGAAACACAAGTGCATTCGGGCTTATACTTCATAAGCCCTAATTTTTTGGCTTATTTTGAGGCTTGTGGGCTTATAAGCCTTATAAGTTTCAAAAAGGCTTCTGAAATATAAACGAAAATCAAATTTGATTTGGGCTTATAAGCCACAAGAGCCGAAACAAACACCCCCTAAAACACAAACAAGCAACCACCCTCCTTTAAACCCTCCTTCCAAAATTAGGGCTCAGAAGTTCCCCAAAAACATCAGAACCAAAAATGGAACAAAATCAAGTACCATCAACAACAACCGGAGGTCCGGCATCGTTCCTAGTGAAAACATACGAAATGGTGGATGACAAAACAACAGATGAGATAGTATTATGGAGTACACGTGAGAATAGTTTTGTGGTGTGGGACCCACTTGAGTTTTCTAGGGTTTTGTCGCCTATGTATTTTAAGCATAATAATTTCTCTAGCTTTATTAGGAAACTCAATACTTATGTAAGCTTATTTATTATTTCCTCATTTTATATACTTTATAATTACACCTACATTTGCCCCGTTATTAATTGATTAGGGGGTGTTAGTTTCGGCTTATATGTGGGCTTACGAGTTTATTTCATTTCGGCTTATTTTGATGTATAAGTTTATCATATCGTTTTTTAGTGGCATTTGTTTGTGTTAGCTTGTTTAACCACCTTATGAGCTTATTTGATTTTTGCAAAAGCCCATATAAGCTTATTCTTTGGAGCTTAATTATCAACATCACCTTATTGGCTTAATTAGGAGGTGTTTGTTTGTTTGTTTGTTTGATAGGTGGTTATATCGGCTTTTACAAAATCAAATAAACTCATAAGCCGGATAAATAAGCTAATCCAAACACCCAGGGGGGTCTTTGTGTAAGCTTATATGTAGCTTATGAGCTTATTTGTTTTCCGGCTTAGATTTCAGGAGCCCCAGTTGCCCACATGAGTTTATTACGACATAATAAACTTATATAAGCCCACAAGTCTCAAAATAAGCCGGAAAATTAGGGGCTTATGAAATATAAACCGAAATCAAATATGTAAGCTCATAAGCCCACATATAAGTCGAAACAATCACCCTCTAACTTCAAAATGACAATGTATGGTGATGAGCTCACTAACTCAAACACTAACAGTTGTATGTAGGAGTAAATGCTCTCTTAAATCTGTATCACAATAATTGCAAGAGATTACATTTACTCGTTTGAGACATTCCCTTTTATAGGCACAATACAAAGTACACTTTGATAATTTTTAGAATCTGCACTACAAATTGGTTCTTAGTGATGGTTGGCGAAAACTCTTAAATGAAGAATCATTATTATCAATACTCTTTATAGCATTAATGATATCAGGCTAAATTCCACTCGATCTGTAACACCCCCAAAATCAGACAGAATCGGAAGGTAACCGGAGGTGATACTTCATAGAACATAGTACAAGTTATAAAAAGCGACCTCTAAATAAGACGTTCTGAAGAATTACACATTTGATATATAATAAAACATCAGAGTTTATAAAGGTACAAGGTCCCAACAGTTAAAACATTACATAACGTTTTTCTAAAGAAGTTTTTTTAATGGTAAAGATATGCAGAGTCTTCAAAATATGTCGTGCGATTTCCTTCCTAGACAACACCTTAAAGACCTGAGATAAAAATGCTAAAAATTTCAACAAATAATGTTAGAGTGAATTTATAGGTTTGATAATAAAGCAGCATACCACATAGGTTCATAAGTAAAACAGTTTTTAAGCAAACCAAGTAGTGTTATAGAAATTATAGCAGTGCTTGAACGAGTAGTTTAGTGGATCACAAGATTTCAAGTAATCGTTGACTAATGAAACACATTCAAAAGTGAAAAGTATGTATTATTTCACTAAGCTCATGACACTGAAACCTTAACAAATTATGGCAAACCATGCTTAGGTTTGTGCCCCGAGACTGGGTGTTCTGCCAAACACCGAGTATTCCTTAAATGTTAAATGCGTCCGTTTGACACGGTAATCGTTGTTACATAACCGGAAGGGGATTGTGAGTCCCAATAGATCTATTCACAACATTTACGTTCACTTCACGAAAAGTAATTAATTGGTTCATGATGTGTGTTTTCCAAGCTTTAAATTTATAATACCAGAAATACCGATTTTTTACTAAAAACATAACACTCGGGAAGTATACCCGTTTGTGTATAGTATAGCTTTAGGTAAGTCCAGGTCGTTCCACAGGAATTGAAGTTTTCACAGTTTGTAATTAAAGTGCTAAGGTTAATAAGATTGTCACGAATCAATTAACCAAATCGTGCAATTATCGAATATTGGAAAGAAAGCAATGCAAGCAAATCATTAAAGTATGTTTGTTTAGGCAATGATCACTAAGACAATGAAGTGTTTAGGATAGTGTTTATAAGTTTCGATAATAAAGATATCACAAGTTACAAATCCTTTCGGCCTATAAATATAACGAGTGATTATATCGATTAATAATAACAAATCCTTTTGGCCTTTATAAGTTATTATAACCAATATATTAAGTGGAATGATTAAACACATATATAAAAGAACCCTTTCGGCCTATATTCTTGTATAAAATATGTTTTATCAATTCAATAAACACATATCCAAACGCTCCATATCCAAGATCACATATTGCCCAAACAAACACAAGATGACTACTCCATGATCAAAGAAGTAACAAAACACATTATGAACTCATACAATTCAATGATAATCATATTCAAAGGATAAACAAGATTATACTAAATTCTAAGAGCAAATAATGGTGATTTCACAAGAATTTCTCAAGAACACTTTATTATATTCAAAGCAAAACCCAGAAACTATGAACAATTCTGTCACAATCGCTTATAGATTTGAATTACACTTCTATGCTACTTCCTTGGATGGATTAAAATCTAGAAATTGATGGTGGAGAGTGGTGGTGGTCAATGATGGTGATGGTGATTTGAAGGGGTGTTTGGATCCTTAGTTTTTCAAGCCAAGATCACCAAAAACACCTATTCTAAGTGTTTTAAACTAATTGGGGGTTTGAAGGTGAGAGTGTATGAAATGAGGGATCCAAGAAGGGTATTTATAGGCTTTTTTGGAGCTAAAGTAAGCCACACAAACTTATTTGTGCGCCGCACATCGGGTGTTAATGCACTTAGCATTTAATTGCCTTTAATTCTCTTAATTCGATAAAAAGTGAGCCACACATTTTTGGAAGTGCGGCATACTTGGAGAAATTTCAGCACTTGGCCTTTTTCTAAGTTGTAGATAATTGAATTCTCTTCGCGTGGCCGCCAGAATCGAGTCAAACGGAGTTCGTATGACCGAGTTATGGCCAAAACAGTGAACAGGTGTCGGGAGATCTTTATCTTCAGTTATTTCTTTGTTTAAGCTTCAATTCTTTGTGTATTCTTCCGTTTTCTTCCACGACACATTATAAGAACCTACGATAGCAAATATACTTGATTCTAAACCAATAGTTCTTATAATTAACCAATTTATGTATATAAAATTATTGATAACACATATAAAACATGTATAATTTGAGCGTTATCAAATCCCTCCACACTTAAAACTTTGCTCGCCCTCAAGCAAATCTAAGAAAAGAATTTTTATAAACAAGGTCCTCGGTGAATTTTTTTTTATTTTTTTATATATTTATTTTTTAGTTTTGAATTTTTTTATTGGGTGTGAAATTTTCGAAAATATTTTTGGTTTTTGTAATAAATAAGTGCAAAAGGCGCAACCCCCCCCCACACTCAAGGGTTTGCTTGTCCTCAAGCAAAATAAAGAAAAATAATAAGCTTTACAAAACAAAACTAGAATTATGAAAAATATTTTTAGATTTTTAATATGTGAAAACAGAGATGTTTGACAATACCCAATGATGTTCAGGATATAGGGGACTTAAAGGCAGAAGTGATACTTAGGCAATAATAATATCAGAAAAAACATACACTTTAAACACTTGCGTTCATAAGTAAAAAGTTAAGTAGCATGTATCTCCTCCAAGGAGTTTATAAAACAGTTAAAACAATAAAAGTGGGGCTATGAACTCACATTTAAGCAATGCAATAAAATATATCGAGATTAAGTGTCCAGAGCTGAGAAAAGATAACGAGAAATGATCGTCAGGAAGCTGAGTAAAAACTTTAAAAGCAACCTAAAATAAAGTCGCGACTTAGAATTTATAATTATTACGCAAATAAATATAAATTAGTTTTTATAAAGATTTTATAAAGATTTAGCATTGTACTTTGAGTTTTTAAGTTTTATAAAACAATTGGATTTAATATGTCAAAGTTAATTATTTGCAAGCCCAATACATGTGGGCTTTTAACATTTTTAGATCTTATCCAACTTCACGGGCCCATAATTCTTCCAAAAATGGTCTCGGTATGGTTCTTACGCCTATAGAAAGGTAAACGAGTCTATTTTTTTCGATATGTAGGTCCGACCACTTCGGTTTTTTATAAAAATGAGGTCAAATAGTTAATATAATAACATGTACCAAAGCTGTGATTTTCACAAATTTTTACCTGCTCGGGAGAGCAGCCGTATCTCCTAAACCGTATGTCCGTTGAGGCCAACTCAAACGCCAAAATCTAAGTTAGAGAGTCTTCTACAAGTTTTAGTTTTACCAAAATAGTGACTTCTTTACAAATTTTCACAGTTATAATCAAATGAGATTCAGTGCACAGTTTCTGACACCTTTTGCCGTTTATTTTCTAGTAAATTCGTCGGGTATCAAAACGAAGAGCACCACACGGGGAACGAAGCTCAAACACAGACCTATGTCACCATATTTTTCTCTAGTCATCAAAGTCCCCAAAGTTTTCCAGAAATCAACTACAACCTACTGATTTAAAACTGTCTTAATTCTAATGTTGCAAATCAACTTTTTATCAAGTTTCTTGTCCTAATGTACAATGCCAAATATTACAATAAAATTATAGAATGTTTAAAGTACATATAAACTCAGAAGTTACATGGAAAATATAAAGGAATTTACAAGCTAATGAAAATAATACAACTCTTACAAAATAGAGAACAATAACACAAGAATCACTCTACAACTTCTACTTGATTACTTCAACCCATAATTATGATTTAACCTAAACCAAATATACTCCTTAATACTCTTCTTGAACTTTATTAACCTTCAATTTAACCACTTTTTAAGCATTAAAATCATTAATGCTAACCCTTGAATAAGATCAATGATCTTGAAAAGACTTTAATCAAATAACCACAACTAGCTTTTGAAAGCCTTTAATCTTGATTGATTTCTTAGCTTAAATTTTGAAATGATATAGTGTTGATGGTGGCTATCAGGAGAACAACTAGGAGGAGTATCCAAGGGAGGTTTTCTTGGTTGGATGATCTATGAGAGATGTGGTAGAGATAGTATGTGTGAAACACATGCAAATCAACCTAGCCAAGTGTCTCAGTGAGACAACTTGGACACATAAGAGAGTTTACACCTCCACATGGACAAGTGTCCATATGTTTGGTTTAATTGGGGGGGGGGGTTATTTTGTATAAATTTTGAATAAGTGGGTAGTTTTAGAGCCAACGGGTAAAAACGTTAAATATTACAAGAGTTTAGGCATAACCACGAAGACTAAACGTAAACGTTAGTAATAAAATTATAACATATGGGATACTTATGTAATAATAAATTACGTAGAACACGCAAACTAATATTTAGTGTAAGTCGGGTTCACGTTAAATATACTTTTTACTACGAACGCGAGATAACCTATCCGGTTAATTGTAAAAAGCAAATTTTTAATCAAAAGTATAATAAATAATTAAAGTATAGATTTAAATAATGATCTAAAATTTACGGAGTGCTACACGATCCTAACTGATTTTCTGGCAAATTAAAACCGTCATCCACCTCGTAAAGCTCCTTAATAACAATATTCCAAAGCGCCTTTTCCTCTGCAAGGAACCTCCATTTCATTTACCCAACGGACCAAGATTCTTCGACATCAGACAACCAACCCCTAGCCCATAACTTAGGGTGGAGTAGGATAATTTTCCATTTAACCCAATACAACCCGCGTTGAGACTCCTTAAAACCCCAAAATAATCGGCATCTAATGGATTCCAGAATGTTGATAACCTTTAGAGGGGCTTTGAAAAGTGAGAGGTAATATAAAGGAAGGCTACCACGGATAGACTTGATGAGAGTAATCCTACCACCAATCGACAAAGTTTTAGCTTTCCAACACGAGAGTTTATCCCTAAAACGATCAATAACCATGCTCCAAACATCATAAAAACGCATTCTCTTGCCAACCGGGAGGCCGAAATAAATAGAAGGAAGGGAGTCATTTGAACATCCAAGCAAAGATGCCATCCCTTTGACGTATCTGACAGGAACCCAACTACAATAAGTCTACTCTTAGATAGATTAATTTTGAGACCTGACCCATTTCAAAACATCTGAGAATATGGATGAGATTTTTAGCATTTAATCTTGACCATTCTCTAAAAAAGAGGGCGTCGTCTGCATATTGTAAAAGCGTCACATTCACTTTACTTTCTGCAAGCGAGACCCCCTTGAACACTCCTTTATAACAAGCTTCAATGATGGCAATTTGTAAAGCCTCGGCAACTATAAAAAATAAGAGGAGAGGGAACGGATCACCTTGACGTAGCCGCGTTCCATTTTAAATTCTTTCGAAGGTGGTCTGTTAATCATAACTGAAATAGATGCCGAGGAGAGACAAGATGAGATCCAATTTATCCATTTACCACCGAATCCGATTTGTGTCATAAAGCTTAAAAGGAAATTTTAATTTACACTATCGAACGCTTTTTCAAAATCCACATTGAAAAGCAAAAGTTTATGATTCTCTAAAGCCGCCATCCTAATGATTTCATTAGCAATGAGACAACCATCAAGAATTTTCCTGCCTTCTATAAACGCCGATTGATTAGGCCCTATAACAGAATTTATGACCTTTGCAAAACGAGTGGCAAAGAGTTTAAAAATTACTTTATAAAGACATCCAATGACACTAATCGGGCGATAGTCCAAGAACCCAATAGGGTCTTTCTTTTTGGGAATGAGGACGATGAACGACGGATTACACCCATTACTAAGGCCACCCGAGGATTCAAACAGCTTAATACAATTTCAAAAATTCTCTTTTATCACTTCCTAATATGTTTAAATAAAATTAAAGTTGAACCCGTCTGGGCCCGGGGCTTTTGACCTGTCACAATCCCAAACTGCCTTCTTAACTTCATCCGAGGAGAAACCAGATTCCAAAAAAGTAGCATCAGTGGTGGATAACTTATGGAAAAGGTTGCTACTAAAGGAAGGCCTGGAAATGTCATCTTCCTTGAAACGAGAGGAGAAATGATCAAGGGCAGCCACTTTAATATCATCAGGGGACTCTACCCAAACCCCATTAATGTGAATACCCTTCATAGTGAACATGGAGAATTTGTTATTTAAAGTGGAGTGGAAGAATCTCGTGTTTTCATCCCCTTCAACCGCCCCTCTCACCCGCCCCTTCTGCTTTAAATCATCACGATGCAACTGCTCAAGGTGGTTTAAGTCCATCATCCATTCCTCCTTCTTTAGAATACCATTTGTATTAATGAGACCATTTTCAGGTTTCATATCCCATTCCAACAGGTTTCTTATAAGAGACTCTTTAGCCAAATTTTGAGTAGCCATACGGTTGTTTGTCCAATCCTTAATGGCGAGCCTCAACCTTTTGAGCTTGTTTTTGAGACAATATCAGGCCTCATGCTTGAAGAGAAGCTAGTCTAAGCGGTTGACACTAGATCATTAAAGCCCTCCATACCAATCCATTTATAAACACTTTGAATGGTTTTGGCCCAAAGGCCCAAATTCCAAGCGAAAGATGGTGTATATTGAATTTATTTGGGGTGAGTTTGTTTTGAAAAATAGAAACACTATCAGTATGGCTTTGATATCACTGTGAAATAAGAATAGGTTTGAACATATGGAAACTATTGTGTGTTTTGTAAAATCGTATGGTTTTATGTTTTATTTTAATCCATTTATATTTTAACCTCCTAATAAAATATGTGATGAAAAAATAAGGTGAACAAATAAAGTGAGTAAAATGAGTTGTGATAAAATAAACAAATAATAAAAAGTGCAACTTATTAAAGAAGTGGCAGTGTGTCAGTTGCTTTTGTCCTCAAACCTACCTATCCAATGTGGTATGAATCTATGGGTATAGTTTCATTATCCTATTTCATAATAAACGTACCAAACAAAGTATTTTGAAGTTGATTCCATTCTTTTCATTGTAAGTTTGTAATGTAGGGAATGATAGCCATGTGCTGTCCCTAAGAGGTCTGGGTGTGATTATCCAGACCCCTCAAAGGTCTAAGACCTTGGAGTTCTTTTATTTGGTTTAGAGACCCCTGAGTCTGAGTGAAGTTCAGTTCATACAGGGGTCTGACTTTCATGCACTAGACGGGTCTGTCCTGGCAAAGTCTAGAGTTTTCAGAGTCAACATTGGGTGTTATAAACCCAATGTATCATTCCTTGGTACAGACTCAAAATGTACAAAAATATGGGTATAATGGTGTTGACTCTGACTCTCTAATGGGTCGAGGGTAGCCTTTAACTTCACCGCACTCTCCTAGAGAAGTTTGAGTGTGGTTGCTTGTAGTGCCCCTTATATTGAAATACTGGTTACCTTTTCGGTATCATCGGTCAGCGGTCTGAGGCTGGTTTTCCTGTTCCTCTGCTGACTTGGAGGCATCTAGACTCTGAGTGGTGTCAGCGGTGACCTCTGTTTCTTCAACGAGCTGAGAGTCAGAAGCTTGTGTAATTGGAGTTTGAGCAACATCTTTTGAAACGTTTGGTTCAGAGGAAGATGGGTTTTTCTTTGTTCTTCGTTTCTTGTCATCTTTTGCCTTTGGTTTGGAGACAGGATGCACAGAGGTCCCGGACAAGGACTTCTCACCAGTGTCTTCGACATGTGCTTCCTCAGAGGCATGAGTTTGGGGCTCTTTAGAAAGTTTAGCAACTATACGCATATAAGAGGTTAAAGGAACCTTAGTTAAGGACGATGGTTTAAAGGTTGCGCCAATGATCAGATAAGGTTTCGTGGGAAAGAGATCTTTATTGACATAGGCTTCTCCTAACAGATGTTCAATAACAAGGGATATGTATCTGGTGTAGCAAATGCTTTTCTCTCTTCCCTTCTTTCGACCAGCTGTTAGTTTTGTGATGAGATCATCGGATACAATACCAGCTATGTCTATGTTAAGACCCCAACAAAGAGCATAAGAACTCATCTGTTGATTGACGTTGAGCTAGTCATGAGAACCTTGATTTCCTCTCATACATTGTTACCAAGTAGGTCATCAGCACCTTCCAAGTGGGAGAAAAGAATCATAGTCTTAGCGGAGTCGAGTGGGCAAGATCCTCTGATGACTTCTCTGGTTCTTTCTCATCTGATAGACCTAATGTAGCAATAGCATCTTTCACCGTTTCAAGATCAGGCAGGGAGACATAATCCTTTGAGTATTCCAAGCCGATGGCGGATGCAAAGATGTCTCGATTGAATGACAAAGGTTTTTTGACATTTGATAGTGAAAAGGTGATGGTGTTGTCTACAACTTTGGCGGTATACCATAAGTCCCTAAGGTATTTGTTATAAATGGCTGATGGTTGGATAACTAATGCCTTTGATATGCAACAGTGAGATAGGAATTGAAGCATGTCCTTGTATTCAGGATACTTAGATTCTAATAGTGCAACATTATTGTTGAAGGCAATGTTACCATCTTCACATTTAAAGTGAACGTTAGATGGGTGTGTGTGTGTGTTTTTGCTAATGGTTGTGAGGATGATTCTGAGGCCATTTTTTGAATGATGAGAGGATTGATTTAGGGTTTTTGAAAATGGTTTGTGGGAGATGATAAAAGTTATGATTTGGGGGTTTTGATTTGTGAACGTGAAGTGTTTATGAGAGAGAGAGAGAGAGAGAAAGTTTATATATACCACAAAAAGTTAGTTATATTTTTGAAAATATAAACCTTTTGAGTTTCGCATTTAATGCCAAGTGGTATAACTGTCACAGACGTGGGTCCCCAAACTCATTGTGCGTAGTAAAATTCCTTTTTATTTGATAAAGTATATGACAGTTATCAATTAATATGTAAATTAAATATAGAGAATGTTTGTCTTCTGACTAAATTAGTTACATTTAGTTTACCTTAATAAACATTAAATATTCAACTCAGAGAATCATTTAAAGCCTTTTTCTTATCAGAGACCTTTGATTTGATATTGAGCATAGCCAACTTAGCTACCAATCTAGTAAAGCTAGGTTCAGCTACAGGTTTTGTGAAAATATCAGCTAGTTGTAAATCAGTGGGTACAAAATGAAGCTCAATATCTCCTTTTATAATGTGGTCTCTGATGAAATGATACCTTATGTCAATATGTTTTGTCCTTGAGTGCATAACTGGATTGTTTGAAATGGCAATGGCACTTGTATTATCACAAAATATGGTCACCTTGTCATACAGAACATCGTAGTCAGCTAGCTGACTTTTGATCTAGAGGACTTGAGCACAACATCCAGCGGCAGCAACATATTCAGCTTCAGCTGATGACATAGCCACTGAGCTTTGCTTCTTTGCACTCCAACACACTAACTTTCCACCAAGTATCTGACAGCCTCCTGATGTACTCTTTCTATCTAGATTTCATCCAGCATAGTCTGAGTCTGAATAAGCCTTTAGATCAAAGCTTGATCCTTTAAGATACCAGAGGCCTAGATTTAGAGTTCCTTTCAGATACCTGAAAATTCTTTTAACAGCTACAAGGTGGGATTCCTTATGGTTAGCTTGGTACCTAGCATAGAGACATGTGGAAAACTGGATATCTGGTCTGCTAGCTGTTAGATACATCAGTGACCCAATCATGTCTTTGAACATAGTCTCATTTACAGAGACCCTTGATTCATCAGGACCCAAATTATTTGGGGGAAGCATGGGGCATTTCACTGATGCACTATCAGCTAGTTTACACTTTTCAGTAAATCTTTAACATACTTTTCTTGACAAATAAAGATTCCTTTGAAATCTTGCTTGATTTGAAAACTTAGAAAATAAGTTAATTCACCCATCATACTCATTTCATACTTTTTGGTCATTAGCTTAGCAAATTGTTTACTTATTTTATCACTAGTTGACCCAAAAATGATATCATCCACATATATCTGAACTATTATGACGTCACTTTTAGTTTTATAAGTAAAAAAGAGTGTTGTTAATGGCACCCCTGATAAACTTTTGCTGAATAAAAAACTTTGAAAAAGTTTCATACCATGCTCTAGGAGCTTGTTTCAGCCCATAGAGAGCTTTGTCTAGCTTGCACACATGGTTGGGAAATTCATTGCTTTCAAATCCAAGTGGTTGTTGTACATACACTTCTTCTAAGATTTTAGCATTGAGAAATGCACTCTTCACATCCATTTGATACACCATGAAACCTATGTAGGCAGCATATGCAAGGAAGATACTGATGGCTTCAAGTCTTGCAACAGGTGCAAAAGTTTCATCATTTTCTATCCCTTCCTCTTGTCTGAATCCTTGAGCAACTAATCTTGCCTTGTTCTTTATAACCACCCCACTTTCATCCATTTTGTTCCTGTAGATCCATTTGGTTCCAATAATGGTTTTACCATAGGGAGCTGGAACCAAGGTCCATACCTTGTTTCTTTCAAACTGATTCAATTCTTCTTACATAGCAATAACCCATCTTTCTTCTTGCAGAGCCTCAATCAGTCTTTTAGGTTCAATTTGAGAAAGAAAATTGACATATAAGCATTCATGAGCTGAAGCAGCTTCAGAGTCTCTGACCCTGCTTCTAGTGGTTATACGATCCAGAGGTTCACCAATAATGTTAAATAGCTCTATGTGTTTCTCTCTTGACCATCTGTCTTGAGGTACAGGGGGTTAATTGATTGTGAAGAAATTGATGATGAGGGTCAGATTCATTGATTTGTTCATTTATGAAAGATTATTGAACTTCAGCAGGTTTAAGTATACCATCTGATTCAAGATAATCAGATTCATTGAGAACTTGAAGATCCTCAATCTGAGGAGATTCAGTCTATTCATCAGGATAGACAGAGTCCTGAGCACAGTGTGGATCAACTGAAGCAGGACATTCAGGGATGTTGATGTTGTTAGAGGAAAGAGGATCATATGCAGGAATGTAAGGAAAGTGTTTTCAATTCCCTGATCCTTGAGTAATCTTCCTCCTAGGTTATGGGAATTCATCACCAGGGAAGGATCTATTTTCATTGAAGTTGATTGCATCACCTTCTTTGCTAGTTTGAGAAATGGCTTCATCATCTTTAATGAAGGTAACATGATATGTTTCTTCCATTTCTTGTCTTATGATGTTAAAAACCCTGAATGCTTTGTCCACTAGAGAGTAGCCAAGAAAGAACCCATCATCAGCTTTTTCATCAAACTTTCCTAAGTGATCTCTGTGATTGTGAATATGCATAAGACACCCAAACACATGGAAATAGCTGATATCAGGAGATCTTCC
The DNA here is from genome assembly GCA_026074375.1 of Tanacetum coccineum. Taxonomy (NCBI): domain Eukaryota; kingdom Viridiplantae; phylum Streptophyta; class Magnoliopsida; order Asterales; family Asteraceae; genus Tanacetum; species Tanacetum coccineum. Next base: position 9,724 of record BQNB010013220.1, on the reverse strand, counting down.
TCTGAACACATTATAGGCTATCTTCCTATGCCTTTTCACTATGATGGATCTGTTTTGAGTGTAGCAAGCAGTATTAACAGCTTCTCCCTAAAATTGTTTAGGGAGATTAGCACTATTTAACATAGTTCTAGCTGCTTCAATCAGGGTTCTGTTTCTTCTTTCAGCTACACCATTTTATTCAGGGGTACAAGGAGATGAGAAATTTTGAGATATACCCTTTTCATCACAAAGTTCTTCCAATGTGAGATTTTTGAACTCAGTTCCATTGTCACTTCTCAGCTCCTTGACCTTCACTTCATTGAGATTTCCATCTTTCTTATAAAAGATATGATGCAGTCAACCGCCTCACTCTTTTTCTTTAGACAAAACACCCAAGTGTACCTTGAGTACTCATCTACAATGACAAGGGTGTATTTGTTGTGGCTGATGGTTTGAGGTTTAATAGGTCCAAACAAATCCATATGAAGGAGATGTAGGCACTTGTTGATGGAAAAAGATCTATTGGTTTTGAATGATTCTCTATGGTGCTTCCCTTTTGAGAAAGTCAGAGAGGGAAGGCTAGCAACAAGGTTTTGTTTGGCAAGTTTGTTTATGTTTTTGAAGTTGAGGTGGGAAAGTCTCTTATGCCAAAGCCAGTTCACACTTGGTGAGGCTTTGGCAAAGAAGCAAGCATTGCTTTCATTGTATGATGTCATATCTATGACATAGACATCTCTTCTTCTTGGAGCAACGAGGACAACTTCATTATTTTGATTGAATATGGTTCCTTGAGTCTTTGAAGACAGAACTTTGAAATTTGCATCACACAGCTGGCTGATGCTTATTAAGTTATGTTTTAAACTATTCACATAAGAAACCTTGGTAAATGTGATTTCATTGCAGTTGACTGAGCCATATCCTTCAGTGTCACCTGAAGAGTTATCTTCAAATACCACTTTTAGACTTGACTCTTTTGTATATCTGTGCAGATATTGTTTTACCCCTGTCATGTGTCTAGAACAGCCACTATCTAGATACCATACAGATCTCTTTAAGTAATCCTGCACAGATATTGTGAAACAAATTAGTTTTCTTTGTGAACCCACTTTGCAGTGGGTTCAGTGGATTGCTGAATGTCACACCCCTAAAATTCAGACGGCAACAAAATGGTAACATTGAGGTGCGACGTCAAGGAACAAAGTACAAGTCACAGAAAACAACCTCAAAATGAGACGTTTTGAAATACATTGATAAAATTGTTTCACATTCGATATATTTAAACATCAGAGTTTGCAAATAGATCCCACCAGTTTCAAAATAACATATGTGTTTAGATAAAAATTTCATCGAATGAAATAATAGAAATTCTTTACAACACAGTGTTTTCAAAAGAAATTTTATCAATGTATAAAATGAAGAGTCTCCGAAATACATATCCATGCGGCTTCCCTCCGAGCAAAACACATGAAAACCTGAGATAAAACATGCTAAAAGTCAACAAATTGTTGAGTGAATTCATAGGTTTTAATCATAAAACAATTATTAAGTAAATCGATTAATGTTATTGCAATCAAACAGTTTAGTGGACCACAAGAATTAAGTAATGTAGACAAGAGAATAAATTCACCAAGTCCAAAAAGTAAGATGTATTATTGCTTTAAGCTCATGACACCGAACTTTAACATGTGTTGTAAGAGAGAATTGATGTTGCAGACACCCAAGTATTTTTCTCCCCGAGAGTTGGTGTGGCCAGACACCCAAGTATTTTTCTCCCTGAGAATTGGTGTTGCAGACACCAAACATTAACATATGTTGTGAGAGGGAGTTGGTGTTACCAGACATCTATGTATTTTTCTCTTAGAGTTGGTGCGGCCAAACACCCAAGTATTTTTCTCCAAGAGTTAATGTAGCCAAACACCCAAGTATTATTTTAATTGTAAGACGTGGAACAAGTTATTGAATACCCGGACGGGGATTGTCAGTCCTGATAGATCTATCCACAACACTTACGTTTACTACAATAGCAACTAACGATTCATGATCAACAAGGGACTTAAGTATCATAGAAGGGACTTAGGCATTAATATCAGGCAATAAGCAGGATAGCATACAGTTTAAAGTACTTGCGTTCAAAAATTAAAACATAGCATGTAATCTCCCCCAGAGTTTATAAAACAATAATTGAGTACAAGTGGGGCTATGAACTCACCTTATGCGAAACGGAAAAATCAACAATATAGTAGCTGAAGTAAATCAAACCCCCTAAGTGTGACCTAAAATAAATGGCGCAACTTAGAAAAATAAACAACTAGTACTCACACGAAAGAGAATGAAATAAAAGAAGAATTTTATAAAACGTTTTTCTTTAATCGGATCAAGTATGGCATTGCGTCCTAGATGTATAGGTCAAACATAGTCAAAACACAATTCTAAATCTGAATTAATATGACTTTTAGGATATACTTAAGTTTATTTCATAACCCAAAACTTCCAAAGTGTCCATATAAGTTTTACGTCTAACAAAAGTCTTTATTTACCCAAAAATTCTGAAATTTACCCAACTTAACACGCGCATAAGTCAAGATCCGTAACAGGTATAAGCATGAGGTTTTTACGTACATGAAGCCCTATGAATCTATTTTCCAGAAATGTGGGCTCCCACTATCCAAAAATTCCAGAACCTGGGTGAAATTACCATTTTGCCCTTCAATACATGTGCAGATTTATTTCTAAAATTAACCGCTTCACCAAAACGGACATAAATGAAATTTACGAATGCTATTAAAGTGAGATCAGTTAGAGGTGGTACCTATAAGTGTCCTATACATGTGACATGATTTTTGTTTTCAAAGAGTTTGCACAAAAACATGGAGTTAAGCTCCATTTCCAAACACTAGGTATGATTCGACTGGTGTTAGTAAATCGGCCATAACTCCCTCATTCGGAAAAGATACGGCTATATCCAAAGAACCACATGTACCTAAGACATATACCTACATTCATATGCCTTAAAACTTCATTTTAAAATCCAACCAAACACCATTTTTATCCCTCTAAAATCCTATACAATGCCACACTTGATCATACCATACTCCTTAAACATTAAAAACATCATGTTTTACAGAATCAGGCTCAAAAATGCATGGCCATTTAATAAAAATAAAAATGAAGAACAAGGATTAAAGGCTTACTAAGATCAAATAAAAACCAATGAATAGCACAGTCAAACCCTCTTGGTGCTTGCCTAATTTCGACACAACCAAACACCCAAATCAGCCAAACACTTGTTTCAAACCTTAATTTTATCCAACCAAAAAATATATATGAAACCTAGAAATAAACCTTGCAAGATTCTTCCAAAATCAAACCAAAACCAACAATCAAAAACCAAACTCAAAACCACAAAAATCGACCTTCAACCTCACAACAACTTCATGCATTAACCCCTCTAAAACTTGAATTAAAACAACCCCTAAACCTTATAAAAGATGTGTTTTCTTGATCTCGTTGAATGAAATCAAACCAAGAGGCTTGTAGAGGGTGATGAAATAGGCCCTTTTGAGTGTTTTTCTTGTGTTTAACCAAAGTTTGGAGTGGTGGTTGATGGTGGCATTGGGGTGAACAAAATTTTAAAGAGAGGAAGGGAGGGGATATGAGTTTTAGAGAGAGAATAGAGAAAAAATAGTGTGTGTGAAAAAAAATTAAGTGAGTGAGAGTGGTTGTAGGAAAAATAGAAGTAATAAAGAGTGTAAGTAATCTTTGAGTGTAATTAGATAAATTTTGAGGTGGTCACCCATGTGTATTGAATTTTGAGGTCTCCAAGGGGAAGAAAAATATGATTTTTGGTATTTAAATTTATTCTGTATGTATATATTAAGTGTAGGTAGTATTTTGTAGGTTAAAAGTAAGGTTTTGTGTAAAAAAGTATAGTTGTGTGTATAATTTGTAGTATAATGTAAATTGAATGTAAAATATGTTAAAGAATGTTTGTTAAGAGTGAATTTGTACATTTAGGTCATATTTAATGTTGTAAGTCCGTTATTAGAAGCGTAAGTGCAAAAACGTAAAAGTTAGCGAAATATCGGGTTTACCGGGAGACTTGCAAGTTATGAAAAGTTAAGTGACCTAAGTTCATAAAAGTGAATGATTTATGTTTATTTATGATTATTAACATTGTTTTAATAACCTTTGAGCATATCGTTAGTCGTTAAGACGTCTTCTTAAAATCGTATGCAGAAGGCACGATTCTAGACTAGGTTTCCAAAAATAGAAAGTTATGCACAAAATGACCCAAATAAGTTATAATTGAAATTAATGAAATTAAAATATGACATGAATGGTACACGACACTAACGGTTGTTATCTTGGATTTTTGACGGTTGTCACAGTCTTCCCCCGTTAAGAGAATTTCGTCTAGAAATTTAGCTTGCTTGTACTCCTAACGACGTACACGCGAAAGGTGTTATGGATTCCACTGAGTTCCCGTGACAGTTCAAGTTTGTATATCTCACTTCCTCTAACGATTGTGCACCTTGTGCCGTATATGTAGTGTCCCAAATTCTTCAGTGCTAGGACTAAAGGTCCTATTTTTAGATCATGTGTCGAAATGTGTTCGAAGGGTTCAATAAAATAGCTAAACAAGGTAGCAACTAAAATTGAATAAATAATAGTCAAAGAATCAAATGTATGCAATGTGCGTGGGTACGGATCAATTGTTATTAAAATCCCAAATGAAAGGACTGAATACTTGTACCAATGAGAAACAAGCAAAAATGAGGAATTAATATGTCATACCGAGGATCAAAGATGCATATGTCGAGTAAGAATAGTCAATTATACCAATAAAAAATGTGAACAAAGTAATCAAGGGAAAGTACACATCTCTAAAAGAAGTTGAGGGCAATGCAAAAAGATTAACCGAGTGCAATAATTTATGAACAGGGAATTCTAAAAAGGAGAGATTAAATATTTTAATAAACAAAGCAGCAAACGATCATTAATCATTGCAATGAAAGAATAAATAGATCATTAAAGTAAATGGTCATAGCATCGTGAGAGGAATAAATGAAAGTATATGAAGAAACAATAGAAGATATCGCGAGCATGTAAAATATGAGTATGTCAACGGCTTAAGAGAGCATGTAAAAAAAACATATGTACAAATGTAATAATGATCAAGAGAATAAGTATATAGGGAATGGTTCGCATAAACAAATTATGAATCAAAGAAGTATGAATAATCAATTGTATGAATAGTAAGTCAAACAAAGGATCAATTGATCATAATAATGGTATGATAGAAGTATGTGTCAAGAATATCAGAGTATAGCAACAATCATTAGAAACACTTGTAGAGAATTATGAAAGACTATAGAGAGTCATCCGTAAAATTAACTGTTGCACACGAGGGTATTAATAACAATCGCTGAAAGAGGCATATTTCAAGGAAATAATATGTCAAGGATGTTAAACGAGATGAGAGAATTAATTGTACAAACAATTAAGTATTTAAAGAGAGTTGATACCAAATGGCTAAAACAACACATAATAAGAATATGGTATAACAAGGATATTAAAATGGAATATGAGAAATTAATTGTACAAACAATTATTTATTAAATAAAGTGGGTATATCCGTACCACAAAGCAACAATACATCGAGAGTTTTCAAAGAAATGTTTTAAATATAAAAAATCATCATTAACTATAATGGTCGAGATTTCCTCTTTGGAGTGGGGCTGCTTGTTGTGTCGTTCCTAAATGACATTCTAGTCATAAGACGTGACCTTCATTAGCATGGGTTGTCCCAAGGGTCTTTATGCGTGATTCATTTTCGGCATCCCGGGTCTCGTTCCGTTCTAGGCGAAAGAGCACGTAAGCCATACGTTGGGATATGAGTTGCTTGCTAGATATCGAACTTTGGCAGTTGTCTTCTTGGTGGCATAGTTCTCCAAAATTACAAGGAGAAAAAGAATAAAACATTAATGAGCGTGTTCCAAAAGTAGGTGCTCCAAGGCGACACGTACGAGATGACAAATTAATAGTCGTATTCCAATTAGCCGGCGTGCTTCTATGCAGCAGGTTACGTGATTGCGTATGCGTTGCAGAATTACAAAGCGAGTGTCTAAACTCGTAGTCGATTAGTAAAATAACCAATGGAATCGAGAAAGTATGTCGAATTTCAATATCGTTGAAAATGGTGTTATGGAAAAATCATGAGAAGTTTTAAAGACCATTGTATCACTAACAATGTCTTGAAAAGGTTTTAGAGATCGTCGTATCACTCACAACATCTTTTAAATAAATGAGACAATAATGTTACTCACAATGTCTTAAGAGAAGAGTTTTAGTATTTATATAAACAACATTTATATAAAAAGAAAATATAGTGACGCTCTAGAAGGTAATCATACGTGATCGAACATACTAGACATTTATATAAATAATGTTTATATAATTAAATAACGATAGTCTAGAAGATAAGCGTAAGAGATCGAAAATAAGGTCAAGTATTATATAATCATTATCCATATAATACTAATAGTAATGCTCGAGGGAGTAAATATAAGGAACCAGGAAGTACGCGCCCACGGATATCAGATAAAACAAGGAGAGACTCTAAATTTTGAAAAATAGTCATAGTCTAGGTTTTGAAAACAACCCAGTTCTCTATGAACCTGGCTCTGATACCAATCTGTCACACCCCTAAAATTCGGATGGCAACGAAACGGTAACATTGAGGTGCGACGTCAAGGAACAAAGTGTTAAGATCATGAAAAAGACTCGGTCACCCCGTGTATTATCTAGAATAACATAGCTCGTAGTTTAATCGTAAGCGTATGAATCATGGTATTGGGTCAGGTCTTTTACCCACTTGTAAGCCCGTACTATAGCCCATTAGGGCATCTAAACACTTGTATAAAAGCCTCTTTCTAGCCATGGGAAGAGGTTGGTTGATCATTTTATCACAAACACACATAAGGTGTTTTTCTCTCACTAGAACTCATTCACTTTCTCTATCTATAATCGGCCAACCCCTAATCCTATCCTTGTGTTATAATATCAAATATCCTACAATTGGTATTAGAGCCCATGGGATGATTAGCTAGATTGTGTGTGCATTTTCTGGGTTAGTTTAGTTCAAAAGTTTATTATTCGAAGGTTTATAGTCTTGCTCTTAATTTTCTTTGATCTTGACGTTTGTGGTGTTAAAGTTTGTGTTTTTATAGTTGCTATAACCTTCTAGTACTGAGTTGTGCAAAAGAAACTAAGCAAAAACGTTCAAAAGGGTGATTTTTAGGCGTTTTTAGGTGAAAGTACAAATTTTATTTCTAGCGACTTGTGAACAGTTACTCTGCCAATTTCACTTCTTCATAGCGAGTTGTCAAGTCTCTTCCAGCGAGTTATTTTTAGCGAGTTACAGGTTATTTGAAGACTCTTTCTAGCGACTTGTGAACAGTTACTCTGCCAATTTCACTTCTTCGTAGGGAGTTGTCAAGTCTCTTCCAGCAAGTTATTTTCAGCGAGTTACAGGTTTATTGAAGTTAATTTTCTAGCGACTTATGGACTGTTACTATGCCCATTTCATTTATTGGTAGCGAGTTATCAAGTACCTAGCAGCGAGTTACAAGGGCAGCAAGTTGTGTAATTTTGGATATTTGGTTTTTATTAGACACTTTCAACTTGACAAGCTTCAACCAGTAATCTTAACATACTTGAACCACTTTTCACAAAATCAAACATTCAATCACCACTTTTAACATACAATCACTAATCATTGTACCGATCCAAAGTTTATCATAATATAAGTAATCAATCATGTCTAGTAATTATGATGATATTCAAGCGGCTGGTTCCGATACTCGCCTTCCTATACTTGATAGGACTGATTATGACTCATGGTCACAACGAATCCGGCTGTATTGTAGGGGAAAGGAAAATGGACTTTACATTCTTCAGTCAATTGATCAAGGTCCATTTCAGCTTGGAACCACCAGGGACATACTGGGTACCACACCTGAAGGGGGTGTTCTTCTTGGACCAGAAAGGCCTCGCACTTATGATGATCTTAATGACAATGAAAAGAAACAATTTGATGCTGATGTCAGTGCAACCAACATTGTGCTTCAAGGTTTACCTAAAGACATCTACAAGCTCATCAATCACAACATTGAGGCAAAAGCAATCTGGGACAATGTCAAAATGCTTCTTACAGGATCTGAGCTCACCAAAGAAGATAGAGAATCTTAGTTGTATGATGAATTTGAACGTTTCAAGATGCTACCTGGTGAAAACATCAATGAGTACTATGTCCGGTTCCACAAGCTCATCAATGAAATAAGGAATATCAGGATGACAATGCCTAACAATCAGCTTAAATCCAAATTTGTACAACATGTCACCTGAATGGGATAGGTTTGTGACGGCAGTTAAACTTAACAAAGGGCTGAAAGAGACAAACCATGAACAGCTGTATGCATACTTGAAACAACATGAGAAGCATGCTGCACAAGATCGTCTGATTATTGAAAGAATCACTCCAACCACTAATGATCCATTAGCATTTGTCTCAAGTGTTTAACCCTATACCCAATCGTCACAAGTTCAGTCTCATCAATATCAACCATCCACAACACCTCTTCCTTCACCACATGTCTAATCACCTTCGTATCTACACTTTGCTAAACCATTACAACTTGACTCTGGATACACCTAAGATGATGAAATCATTGACATCCTCACTAAACAAGTTGCATTCCATGCTTAATCATTTAGAGCAAATCTCCTTTAGACTAACAATCAACTTCGAACCTCGTCTAACACCCGTAATCAAGCAACAGTTCAAGATGGTTGGGTCGTGGTTCAGAATGTTCAAGGGCGACAATATCAGAATCAGAATCAGAGGAACTTTGCTCGGGGAAATAGAGCAGCAGGAAATGGGAGAACACATAATAGAGCTGGGAATGACAATGCAGGTCAAGGAAAGCCGATCAAGTATTATAATTGTAATGGGTTAGGGCATATTGCACGGAACTGCACTCAGCTGAAGCGTCTACATAATTATGATTATTTCAAGGACAAGATGCTTCTGATGCAAGCCCAAGAGAATGGAGCAGTGCTGGATGAAGAAGAGTTACTCTTTCTGGTTGGAGAACAAGCCAAAACTTTTGATGCAGATGTGGATAACCAACCTGTCAGGGACTTGGCTATGAATAAAGATAACGTTTTCCAGGCAAATGAGTGTGATGCTTTCGACTCAGATGTTGATGACGAACCTACTGCTCAGTCTATCTTCATGTCCAATCTGTCATCAGCTGGGCCAGCAAATCTACAAGCTAGTTCATCCAATGCCTCAATATTATCTGAGGTACTTGATCTGGAAAATGCTATTGATACTAGTGACAATAATCATGTCAAACATGAGATTCATAACGAAGTACAACAGTCAACTGTTATTGACTCAACTAGTGCTGATATGGGTAATAGTAATGTTATCCTATATGAACAATATTTGACCACCAATGACGTTTTTATTGTACCAAGTTATGCATCTTTTGTTCCACATATGTGTTGATTGATAATGATGCCTGCGCTCCTCAAGACCCATATGTAACTGAACTAGCCATATATAAGGAACAAGTAGCCATATATGAACAACGTGCTAAGTTGAACTTACTGAACGGGAACAACAAATGGATGATCAAATGCGTATACTTATCCAAGAACATAATCAAATGGAAGAAAA
>BQNB010013219.1:0-74535 GCA_026074375.1 Tanacetum coccineum | reverse complement strand
CTTTGACTTTGTCTTTTTCCTGCTTTTCCATTCTGAGTTTGGTTTTGTCGTTTTGGCTTCGTTTTTCGTCCTTTTCTTAAATATTCATTCCTGCACAACACAATTAGCAAAACAAGCGTATATTTGGCGTTTTAAGTCCATTTTTGGTTATTTTAGCTCATTTTTAAAGGTAAAATGTATGTGTAATTAAACACATACCAATCCTCATAAGCACCTTAAGGAATTTCACGTGGTTTGTTCAATAATGAAACCACGAGAAGTTACAGAAGAGCAAATCAAGTTGCGTGCTTTTCCATTTTTGTTGGCAGATAAAGCTAAAAATTGGTTGTATTACTTACCTTCTGGTTGCATAACCACATGGGACCAGATGAAGCAACAATTCCTCAAAAAAAAATTCCTTGCCTCACGTGCTGCAAATATCAGGAAAGACATGTCTGGAATTTGTCAATTCAATGGAGAAATGTTATACGAGTATTGGGAGAGCTTCAAGCAACTTTGTGCTAGTTGTCCTCAACATCAGGTAACAGACCAGCTTCTCATTCAGTATTTTTATGAAGGTCTCTTGACTATGGACCGAAATACGATAGATGCTGCAAGTGGAGGAGCATTGGTACATAAAACGCCTACCGAAGCGAGGACTCTGATCTCAAATATGGCTGCTAATTCGCAACAGTTTGGTACAAGGCAAGAGTGCCCGACAAAAATTGTTAGTGAAGTCAAAACTTCTTATGATCAACGCTTGGATAATCTCACTACTCTTGTGGAAAAGTTGGTTATGGGTAGTAATATACAATAGGTGAAAGCTTGTGGAATTTATTCCGTTGTTGGTCACCCCACTGATATGTCTCCTACAGTTCACCGGAGCAAATGAATGTGGTAGGAGGGTTTCTAGGTCCACCACAAAGAAAGTATGATCCCTTCTCCAACACCTATAATCCAGGATGGAGAGATCATCCTAACTTTAGCTATGGATCTCATTCAAATAATTTCCAGCAACAATATCCTAAACCAACAACTCACTCACAACCATCATCTTTAAATTCGAGCATTTCTCTTGAAAATATTGTTAAAACGCTTGCTACAAGCACACAACAATTTCAGCAAGATACCAAAAGCACTATTTAACACTTAGAAAACCAAATAGGTCAGTTGGCTACCTTTGTAAACCGATTGGAATCTCAAGCTTCGGGTAAATTTTCGTCTTAAACCGTTAACAACCTGAAGCAGAATGTAAGTGCAATTACCTTGCGAAGTGGAAAAGTGTTAGAAGAACAGGCACTTAAACAATCAAAACACGATTTGGAGAAGGAGATTGTGAAGGAGGGCTCGACGTCTCAAAATGATCAGCCGCAAGAAACAAACAACCTCCAAGATGAAATCAAGATACTTCCTCTATTTCCAGGCCGTTTTGCAATGTCCAGAAAACAAGAGCAGGAAAAGGAAGTTCTTGAAACTTTTCGCAAAGTTGAGGTAAATATTCCACTTCTTGATGCTATTAAACAGGTTCCTCGCTATGCAAAGTTTCTGTAGGAGTTATGTATATCGAAAAGGAAGCTTAAAGGTAATGAAAAAGTTCTGTTAGGAGAAAATGTTTCAGCTATGATTCAAAAGAAATTACCTATCAAATGCAAGGATCCAGGTATGTTTACTATTCCTTGTAAAATGGGCAATGTCGAGATTGAAAGAGCTATGTTAGACTTAGGAGCTTCCATTAATGTCATGCCTCGTTCTATATATGAAGCTATGAACGTTGGGAAATTAAAAGAAACAGGGGTAGTTATACAACTTGCTGATCGTTCTTATGCATACCTCGATGGCATTTTATAGGACATATTAGTTCAGGTTAAAGATTTGGTTTTCCCTTATGTTGTAGATATGGGTAATGAGAATCATTCTAATACACCTTCTATCTTGTTAGGAAGACCATTTCTTAAAACAACTAGGACTAATATTTGTGTTCATGAGGGTACTCTTTCTATGGAATTTGATGGTCAAGTCATTAAGTTTAATATATATGATTCCATGAAGTATCCTGGTAATGAATATTCGGTTTTTAGTATTGATGTTATTGACTCTTTAGTGCCAAAAGTTTATGAGCTAAATGATGAGGATTCATTAAAGGTTGCGCTTACTAACACTATAATAAGTAAATAGTGCAAATAAGGAATTCGAGCTAAATTTGAATCTACATGAAGCAATTTCTGAACTTAACTCTCCTGCACCTGTTAATAAGCGTGTTTCTTATATTGGTTTGCCATTGAATAATGCTAAACTCCTTCCATCAATTGAATAATACTTGTTCCTTAGAGAAAGAGACACACTTCTTGATATTGTCCACTACATAAAGTAACTCCATTGGAAGATGAAAGATTGATCCGGATTCTGAGAGACTACAAAGAGGAAACTGGTTGGACAATTGCTGATATTAGTGGCATAAGTCCTTCCATGTGTATGCATAAGATTCTCTTGGAAGAAGGTGCTACTCCTGTAAAGCAAGTTCAACGCAGATTGAACCCCCCAATGATGGAAGTGGTAAAGAAAGAAATCCAGAAACTTCTGGATGCAGGTATTATCTATCCGATTTCGGATAACAAATGGGTAAGTCCAATGCAAGTAGTGCCTAAGAAAACAGGTGTAACTGTAATTGAGAATTCCAATGGTAAATTAGTGACTACCCGAGTTCAAAATGGTTGGGGAATTTGTATAGATTATAGAAAGTTAAATGCTTTAACTAGAAAAGATCATTTTCCAATCCCTTTTAAACAAATCTTGAAAAGATTAGCGGGTCGAGCTTACTATTGTTGTCTTGATGGCTATTCAGGTTTTCATCAGATACCGGTTGCACCCGAAGACCAAGAAAAGACTACATTTACTTGCCCTTTTGGTACGTTTGCCTTTCGTCGTATGTCGTTTGGTCTTTGTAACGCACCTGCTACATTCCAAAGATGCATGGTAAGCATATTTTCTTATTATGTAGAGGACATCATAGAGGTATTTATGGACGATTTTATAGTTCATGGTGATTCATTTGATTCATGCTTAATTAACCTTGAAAAAATCCTTAAAAGATGCATTGAATAAAACCTTGTTCTTAATTATGAAAAATGTTAATTTATGGTCGATCAAGGTAATATTTTGGGTCATATAGTGTCGGCTAAAGGAGTTGAAGTCGATAAAGCAAAAAATAGATGTTATTAAATCTTTGCCTTATCCCAAAAATGTGCGGGAAGTTCTTTCTTTTCTTGGACATGCAGGCTTTTACCATTGCTTTATCAAAGGGGACTTTTCAAAGATAAGTCAGCCGTTATGCAAGTTACTTCAAAAAGATGTGGCTTTTAAGTTCTAGCTATAGTTTTTTGCTTTAGAAAAGTTCAGATCTTATTTATTAGGTACTAAATTGATTTTTTATTGTGATCATGCAGCTCTAAAGTACCTACTTGCAAAGAAAAAAAGAAGCAAACCTAAAGGCTGATAAGATGGATCCTTCAATATAATTAGTTCAATCTGGAAATATTCGAGACAAGAAAGGGTTCTGAAGAACCTTTGGTTGCAGATCATCTAATCAAGTAATAGGATAAAAGAAGACCACTTTCTTGGAAGGATCGAGTCCCTGATGAAACACCTCTTTTAAGTCCGAAGATGACAAATCTGGTAACGCTCTGATCTTGGTTAAAATAATTATTACGAAACATTACTTGATGATTTGTCTATAGTCAACAAGAACTAAATAAAAAGTGATGCTAAATACTATGTGTGGGATGACCCGTATCTTTGGAAACATTGTTCTGATCAAGTTATTCGAAGGTGCGTAAATGATACTGAAATTCAACCTATTCTTGAATTTTGTCATTCACATGTATGTGGGGGACACTTTGGTCCTAAAAGAACAGCCCGTAAGATATTAGAGTGTGGATTATTTTGGCCAAACATTTTTCATGATTCATATATGTTTTGCAAATCCTGTGAAAGATGTCAAAAAAATGGGTAATTAGAGTAACAGAGATCAAATGCCCCTTTCTCCTATAAATGTTTGTGAAATCTTTGATATATGGGGTATCGATTTTATGGGGCCTTTTCCACCTTCTTTTGGGAATGTTCACATTATTTTAGCAGTTGATTATGTTTCCAAGTGGGTGGAAGCTAAGGCAACAAAAACTGATGATGCTAAAGTTGTTGCAGATTTTGTCAAGGTTAATATTTTTTCCAGGTTTGGTACACCTCGAGCAATAATCAGTGACCGTGGCACTCATTTTTGCAATCGGTTAATGGAGGCTTTGCTTAAGAAGTAGAATGTGACTCATCGTGTTTCAACAGCCTACCACCCCCAAACAAACCGGCAAGCCAGGATGTCTAATAGAGAAATCAAGTCCATACTTGATAAAACAGTCAACCCAAACCGTACAGATTGGAGTGTTAAACTTGATGATGCACTGTGGGCGTACCGCATAGCCTACAAGACACCTATAGGTATGTCTCCTTTTCATTTAGTGTTTGGTAAAGCATGCCACCTTCCTGTTGAACTAGAGCACAAAGCATACTGGGCTGTAAAGAATTAAATATGAAATTAGATGATGTTGGAGCAAACAGGAAGTTACAATTATAGGAATTGGAAGAAATTTGTAATGATGCATATGAAAGCTCACGAATTTACAAGGAATGTGTTCATGAGGGTACACTTACTATGGAATTTGATGGTCAAGTCATTAAGTTTAATATATATGATTCCATGAAGTATCCTGGTAATGAATATTCAGTTTTTAGTATTGATGTTATTGACTCTTTAGTGCAGAAAGTTTATGAGCTAAATGATGAGGATTCATTAAAGGTTGCGCTTACTAACACTATATCAGAAAGTGCAAATAAGGAATTCGAGCTAAATTTAAATCTACACGAAGCAATTTCTAAACTTAACTCTCTTGCATCTGTTAATAAGTGTGTTTCTTATATTGGTTTGCCATTGAATAATGCTAAACTCCTTACATCAATTGTGCAGGCACCAAAACTCGAGTTTAAAAAGTTACCTGATCATCTCAAGTACTTGTTCCTTGGAGAAGGAGACACACTTCCTGTTATTTCCTCTAATAAGTTAACTCTATTGGAAGATGAAAGATTGATTTGGATTCTGAGAGACGACAAAGAGGCAATTAGTTGGACAGTTGCTGATATTAGTGGCATAAGTCCTTCCATGTGTATGCATAAGATTCTCTTGGAAGAAGGTGCTACTCCTGCAAAGCAATTTAAATGCAGATTAAACCCCCCCCCCAATGATAGAAGTGGTAAAGAAAGAAATCCAGAAACTTTTGGATGCAGGTATTATCTATCTGATTTCGGACAGCAAATGGGTAAGTCCAATACAAGTAGTGCCTAAGAAAACAGGTGTAACTGTAGTTGAGAATTCCAATGGTGAATTAGTGACTACCCGAGTTCAAAATGGTTGGAGAATTTGTATAGATTATAGAAAGTTAAATGCTTTACCTAGAAAATATCATTTTCCAATCCCTTTTATAGATCAAATGCTTGAAAGATTAGCTGGTCGAGCTTACTATTGTTGTCTTGATGGCTATTCAGGTTTTCATCAGATACCGGTTGCACCCAAAGACCAAGAAAAGACTACATTTACTTGCCCTTTTGGTACGTTTACTTTTCGTCGTATGCCATTTGGTCTTTGTAACGTACCTGCTACATTCCAAAGATGCATGGTAAGCATATTTTCTGAATATGTAGAGGACATCATAGAGGTATTTATGGATGATTTTACAGTTCATGGTGATTCATTTGATTCATGCTTAATTAACCTTGAAAAAAATCCTTATAAGATGCATTGAATCAAACCTTGTTCTTAATTATGAAAAATGTCAATTTATGGTCGATCAAGGTAATATTTTGGGTCATATAGTGTCGGCTAAAGGACTTGAAGTCGATAAAGCAAAAATAGATGTTATTAAATCTTTGCCTTATCCCAAAAATGTGCGGGAAGTTCGTTCTTTTCTTGGACATGCAGGATTTTACCGTCGCCTTATCAAGGGGGACTTTTCAAAGATAAGTCAGCCGTTATGCAAGTTACTTCAAAAAGATGTGGCTTTTGAGTTTGACGATGATTGCAAGATTGTGTTTGACAAGCTGAAAGAGTTTCTCACTTCATCTCCAATCATACAACCTCCTGATTGGAATTTGCCTTTTGAGATTATGAGTGATACAAGCAACTATGTTGTTGGTGCGGTTCTTGGGCAAAGAGTTGGAAAATCAGCCCATGTTATTTATTATGCTTCGAGAATACTTGATAGTGCTCAATTCAATTATTCGACAACCGAAAAAGAACTTCTAGCTATACTTTTTGCTTTAGAAAAGTTCAGATCTTATTTATTAGGTACTAAATTGATTGTTTATTGTGATCATGCAGCTCTAAAGTACCTACTTGCAAAAAAAGAAGCGAAACCAAGGCTGATAAGATGGATCCTTCTATTACAATAGTTCAATCTGGAAATTCAAGACAAGAAAAGTTCTGAAAACTTGGTTGCAGATCATCTAAGTCGAGTAATGATAAAAGAAGAGCCACTTTCTTGGAAGGACGAGTTCCCTGATGAACACCTTTTTGCAGTCCAAATGACAAATCCCTGGTACGCTGATCTTGTTAACTATTTAGTTACGAAAACTTTACCTGATGATTTGTCAAGAGCTCAACAAAACAAAATAAAAAGTGATGCTAAATACTATGTGTGGGATGATCCGTATCTTTGGAAACATTGTTCTGATCAAGTTATTTAAAGGTGCGTAAATGATACTGAAATTCAACCTATTCTTGAATTTTGTCATTCACATGTATGTGAGGGACACTTTAGTCCTAAAAGAACAGCCCGTAAGATATTAGAGTGTGGATTATTTTGGCCAAACATTTTTCATGATTCATATATGTTTTGCAAGTCCTGTGAAAGATGTCAAAAAACAGGTAATTTGAGTCACAAAGATCAAATGCCCCTTTCTCCTATAAATGTTTATGAAATCTTTGATATATAGGGTATCGATTTTATGGGGCATTTCCACCTTCTTTTGGGAATGTTTACATTATTTTAGTAGTTGATTATGTTTCCAAGTGGGTGGAAGCTAAGGCAACAAAAACTGATGATGCTAAAGTTGTTGCAGATTTTGTCAAGGTTAATATTTTTTCCAGGTTTGGTACACCTCGAGCAATAATCAGTGACCGTGGCACTCATTTTTGCAATCGGGTAATGGAGGCTTTGCTTAAGAAGTATAATGTGACTCATCGTGTTTCAACAGCCTACCACCCCCAAACAAACGGGCAAGCCGGGATGTCTAATAGAGAAATCAAGTCCATACTTGATAAAACAGTCAACCTAAACCGTAAAGATTGAAGTGTTAAACTTGATGATGCATTGTGGGCGTACCGCACAGCCTACAAGACACATATAGGTATGTCTCCTTTTCGTTTAGTGTTTGGCAAAGCATGTCACCTTCCTGTTGAACTAGAGCACAAAGCATACTGGGCTGTAAAGAATTTAAATATGAAATTAGATGATGTTGGAGCAAACAGGAAGTTACAATTACAGGAATTGGAAGAAATTCGTAATGATGCATATGAAAGCTCACGAATTTACAAGGAAAAAACAAAAGCTTTTCATGATAAAATGAGTTCTAGGAAGAATTTTTGTGTTGGCCAAAAAGTTCTTCTTTTTCATTCTAGACTTAAGTTATTTCCTGGTAATTTGCGTTCCCGCTGGGTCGGGCCATTTGTTGTTACTAATGTTTTTCCTCGTGGTGCAGTTGAGATCAAAAGTTTAAGTACTGATAAAAATTTTAAGGTTAATGGCCATCGCCTAAAGCCTTTTTATGAAGGATTTAAAGTGTGCAACATGGAGGAAATGTCTTTGAAACTTCCAATCTATGCAACTTGAGGCATACCTGAGTCTAGCCAAAGACGTAAAATAAAGGCGCTGATTGGGAGGCAACCCAATTTTTATGCTTTTTATTTTTATCTTTTATTTAGTTTTAATTTAGTTGCTTTTATTTCAGTAATTCATGGCTACTCATGACTTCCTTAAGCTCATTGGAACCAAGACAAGGCTCAAAGATCATCAATCCGAGTCTGGTTGCATCTACGTTTATGGAGCAAAAATGGAGAACATCTCACTTTAAAGCTCAATATCCAGGGAAGTTTCGCTTTACTGTTTCGCTTTGTTGTTCATATTTAATATGCGCATAAATTTCTTGCTGGATACATCGAGGACGATGTATGGTTTAAGGGTGGGGGAGTTCTGATTTAATTTCTTCATTTTGCATTAGAATGCAAGAATAAGCCATCATAATAAATAATTTTTTTAGAAAAAAAATGAAAACAAATACACTTTTCTGATGTTGTTCATTGTTTGCCATGGAAATTTAACTGAGTTTGAAAGGTCCACTACATGATTGAGCTATAAATCTTTCAACTTACGGTTAACTAGTAGTCATTTTTCTTGAATATGATTAGGGACTAAATTTGGTAAAACCACAAACACAACCCAGTGAGGTATTGAGCCTCTTTGACTGATATCAGTCTCATCTTTCATTCTATTCATCATGAGAGTTATTCTTTCATTGATTTGATATCTAAAACTTGCGTTTGTACTCTTTGAGACTACATTGAATACATAGGCATGAAAGTGATGATGGCATTAGGTTAACCATAAACTAGCCAAACAAAAACAACCACATAACATAAACAGGAATTAAATCCCACTTCCAGTTACAGAACCCGCTTGGTTAACCACTTCAAGCCTACAATAACCCTTCATTCTTGCAACCCTCATCATGAACCTTAAACCAAAATAACCTTTCTTTTCATACAACCTAACACAACCTAAGCCTTCTGTTCCTTTACCAGTTCTGACAAAAAAAACTAGTAGAGCATATGTGTGATGAGTATGGGTAAATTAAGATTTAAAGAAGTGATTGTGGGGGTACATTATATGTTTGAGGCGTAGACTGTTAAGTTGTTCTATGAAAAAATAGAAGTCTAGTTCATGTGATTACGGGCGAAAGATATAAAGCAATGGGTTTGAAGGTGCATGACTTGGTTGAGGTATAGCGTTTGGAGCTGTTGTAAAGTGTAGTCTGAAGTTCAGTATTTGTTAAAAAAAGAAAAAAAGTAATCGTATGTGAAAGTCAAAGAGTAGATATTTAAGTTTGTACATATATTACTATCGAGAAGAACAAGAGATCAGATGTTGAGTTTTTGAAACTTTAGGCTTATTGAAAGATGTTGTCGAGTGGACACGCCTCTTCAGTTTGGGTGATCTTGTGTAGTTTTCAAACTGAAAGCAATTTACTAGGCTGATGTCGAAGAGTATTCGAAAGTGAACATAAATGTTCAGTACCCCTACGTTCATGTTATATATGTGCTCTGCTACTTCCCTGAACCAATAACCCATATATCACCTGAACCAATAACCTACATACACACTCTTTTCCTATCCTGTCCCGTAACCAATTACAGCCACACAAAGTCCATCAGATTCATGTGTATGTACTTCTAAGTAGTGGAGAATGAGATCTTATGCAAGCTTATGGTATGTCACTTCTTAAATGAATCTGAGTGAAACACATCCACACCAAATACTTAAGAGGTGAGTAAAAACACATATGAGTGACTCCTTATTTAGTTCCTACCATTTTGAGTAAAAATGTTCTCAAAGTTTCTGTAATTTGCTCAAGTACAGTAGTTCATGACCTGTTGTGTTTTCTGAATGGCTTGGTTGCTTTTATGTGGTAAACTTGATCTCATCAGATTAGTTGTTTGTGTATTGCTCGAGGACGAGCAAAAGCTAAGGGTAGGGAAATTTGTTAAGTTCGTAAAATGCCTATTTTTCATACTTATTCATGATTTATTATTGATATAGCTTTAAATGATGGACTATATTTGCATTTTTGTTAAGTGAAGTAAATTAGAGAGTGATGCATTTTTATATGTCAAGGTTGATTTTTAAAAGATAAAAATACCTCACAAACTTATGTGGTATTGTAGGTATAAAAGACGAGGCCTAATTTGACAAGAGATTGAAAGTTAAAGGATTTCATTGTACAAGTGTCCAAACTAAAACACAACATCTGATGATGGGATTCATAAAAGCTAAAAGGAAAGAAAGAAAAGAACGATTCTTAAGGAAGTGATAACAGATCGTGGCATCAAGTTTGTCAAAGTGGGAAAACTAAAACTACAAAAAAAGACCAGGTAGCAGATCATGGCATCATGGAAAATCAAAGGAAAGATGGCCTATAAAAACACCAGGTGTTGCAATTAGAAAAAGACAAGCCAGAGACTCTTAATAACAAAAACACAAAAACACAATTGAAGATCAAAGAAGAACTTAGCATCAAATTGTTATGGTTTCTTTCATTTACCATGAGTAGCTAATTTATTTTATTATCTATTATAATGTTTTATATGGTTAAGAATCCCAATTAGGTTTTGAGACTTATTGCTTTAATTATTTCAGTACTTGGGAGTATTTGCAAATTCTCAGTTTGAATTTCGCTAGTTTGATTAATTGAATTTCATTTTGTTATTCAATTGTTGAAAAACTACTTTGCTATTTAGGAATTGAAGTCCGTAATTACTATGAATGTTTCCTAATACTAGAACTTCTAGTGAATTAACAATATTGGATCATGGTCAAGTTTTCGATATTGTTTAAGGAAATTTGTGTAAACTAGGTTAAGAAGAATCGAGCTATTGTGTTACACCAAATTGATAGTTTCTCTAAAGTTTAATGCTAACGAAAATTAAGTCTAAGACTTGTTTAGGACTTGTGTTTGAATAAAAAATAACCAAAGAGATTATTTTGTTTATCGACACATTAGAGAGAGACAGGTTACTAGAGCTTGTTAGTAACCATAACCAATGTGTTCGCAAGTGCCTGAAATGTTTTAGTGTCAATGATAAACCATGGATTCATACTTAGATAGTACCTTTGACTATATGGTATCTTTAGCCTCAATTTATATCTCTTTTAATTGTTTAGCTTAACCAGTTATCTTAACTCATTATCTTGTTATTTTGCTTGTCAAAAATCAAAACCCCCTGTTACTTATTTGTTGTTTAAGAATTAATCTAGACCAATCTTTGTAGAATCGACCCTACTTGTTGCTATCTACAAATAATAGAAGTATTATTTATTTTTGTTGGATTCAACACCCATCAGCTTGAAGCATATTAGTACAACATACATAAAAGATCAACTACCAATGTCCTAATATTCTTAGAAATTCATAGACAGCTTGAAAAGGTTTGTTTGACAATTTTTATTGAAAAATGGCTAAACAAGGTGTAATGTTTAGTTTGAGAAAGAGTTGTGGTGGTGGTGAGTTGGGTGGTGGAGGTTGTGAAAGCATGTATTCAATGTGAGAAAACATGCATTGGAGTTCATCTCTCAATCCAAAGATAAGAGTACTGTTGTGAATGCAACATAAACATGAGTCTCTATGTGCCTCAAAAGGTTCCAGAAATAGGATGACCCAAAAGATAGTGGAGAGGGTGATGAGTAATCAAATTGGACATCAAGTGAGTAATTGGGTGAAAAGGGTGAGGAGTGATGTCCATTGAAGCATTTTCTTAAGCTGGAGGAGGTGGAAAACTCATGGAGGAGGGATGTTGGTGAGTATCAAGTAACCATTTGTTGATTGGTGATGTGGATGACGGTTGGTGTATTTGGGTGTGAGTCAGATGGAGAAAGAGGAAGTGCCTTTTGGTTTATGGTGTCTTTGAGGGTGCATTAGGAGCACTAGGTGATGAGAGTTGATGCTTGGGTGATGGGGTTTTGGTGTCATCTTGAGTTAAATCTACAAACAATTGTTTTGGTGGAATGATGTTGATTTTTGGTCTTTTAGAAGCTTTGGAAATGGAAGCTCTAGTGGATGCCATGGTGGTTTTTGGTGGTTGATAGATGATGAAGAAGATGGTGAAGTGGTGATATGCATTTGGAGGGAATTTATTGGAAGAAAATGGTTTGGAAATGAAATGAATTTGAATTAGTTTAGGACTTTTCAAAATCTGTTCAAGCATTCTGGGTAAGGATAGCTGAGGCTAGGTAAAAGAGGGTCAAAAAGCAGAAAGAAACAGTAAAATCCATGAACCAGATGGTCGGTCCCTTTAATTAATGGCCGACCTCCTTATCTTTAAGGGGACCGCCCTTATGAATTAAGGGGCCCGCCCATCTGGTGTTTTTCAGACAACCAAAAATTTGATTTTTTGCAAAAAAATTGTGAGAAAGGTTATGTTTTGGTGGTCAATTTGCAGCAAGTCCCATGTAAATATATGCATGAAATCAAGTATATCATGTATGTTTGCAAAAAATAATAATATAACAAGAATGCATAATTATAAAAGCATACTAATCATTCTCAAGATTAAGGTTCCTAATCAAGCCTTAAACAAGTATCAAGTTCTTTCGACTAAGTCGGGTTGTCATCACATAATTAATTAAACATAAACATAAGCATAAGTTCACACAAGATCCTAAACCAATTATTCTATCAAACTAGTTATCACACAACATCTTCACTTCTTTTTCTTGCTGAAGACGGGGAAAGGATGTGACACCTCGTAAATTTTCGTTCATTAATTTAGCCGTTACCGGTCGCTAATTTGAATTTTTAAAGTTTCGTTTAACTTTTACGTTTAACCGGGAAGTTTTCCTGCTATTTATTTGAGAATCGTCGTCGGGAGTGAACCGGGACACCAAACGTTGTAGTATTTTGGCAATAGCTACGTTTTTATATTTTAAGGCAATATTTAAAATTTTATAATTTTGAAGATATCGTTATTTGTTTCGTTACTTGCGTGAATCGTATTTTATTTAAAATGTAAGCATATGCATGGAAGGCTTAGAAATTAAATCAAACAAGGAGCACTAGCATCTTAAAATATTGAAAACCATTTGGTCCCCCCCCCCCTCTTTGTCTTGTTCATCCAAACAAACACCCTATGTGAACCTTGGAGGCCAAGTTGAATTTCAAAAACAATAAGATAAGTTACAACTATCATTTTTGTCCTAGAACCATTATGATTGGGAGATCATTTTGGTCCCCTCTCCCTCCTTGTCTTATCCTACGACACATACACAAACACACTTTTAGTGTGTGAAGGAAACTTTGCATATATATACCTTGTTACTTCCCATTTTCTGTTCATATTTCACACACACTTAGCATTTGAGTTTTCTTTTGCTCTTTTGTCTTCCTAGTCCACGAAAAACATACACACATATATAAATCCATAAACTTTTCATCTTTGATCAAAAACTCTTGAAGATTTGTTGAAGGTTTGATCATTTGTATCATTCGGGTATTTGTTAAACAACATTTGTGTTGTATTAGTCTTGTTCATCCTTCTAAAAACCTTAAAACTTTGTAGGTCTTCAAATCTTTTAATAAATTGTACTTTTATAACCATCTTGATGTATACATTCTATTTGTACAACTTATTTTGTAAAAACAAATATTTTAAAACTACATAAACCTTAAAAGGTTATGCCTAGGGTTTGAAAATAATAAAAGAAAATATAAGGGAAGTATAGTTTTGTGATCATGGTTATTTTTATATAATAAAAATGGTATGTTATAGCTTATTCTATTCGGCTTATGTTAATAAGCTTCTGGAAAAGCTTATTTGATTACTTTGAGCTTAATGGGCTTATATTTGGTTCGGCTCAAATAAGGAAAGAAAGAAGAAGTGGTTGTTTAGCTTATTTTGTTTCGGCTTATATTTATTAGCTTATTTTCTAGCTTATCTTGAAAGGACAAATGGTAAACTTATTCGGCTTAATAAATAAGCCTGAATATGTTTTGCTTGGGCTTTTAGCCGCGTCCCACATACAAGACCAACACCACGAGCTTATTCTTAAGCTTATGTGGTTCGACTTATCATGGTTTGACTTATTGTGAGCTTATTGATAGCTTATTATTAAGTTGTGTGTTTATTATTTAATGTTTTGCTTATCGGACTATATGGATAAGTAAAACTACATTTTTGGACTTAACGGGCCAAGGCCCAACATAAATGCAATACACCAAAGCGTAAAGCTACGGTGTAGCTTATTGGATAAGTTCATGAATAACTTATTTAATAGTGTACGACTTAGACGCTATATGTTTAACTTATTTTGAATGTTAGACGTGTCGAGTAATAAAATTAAGCTTATTGGGCCTAAAAACCCAATAAGGGTCCAAATAGTCTTTTGATTAAATAGTAAAAGGGTTTTGACGATGTAGATATGAAAATAGGATTGAAAATGGTTTTTATAAAAGTCTACGACTTTGGAAATGGTGTAAACACGAACGGGTCATGCCGAAATTTTTATTAATTATTATATTTAGTAAATATTAGAAAACGCACATGATAAAACTAGATAAATGGGAATTTAATAATGTGCCGAACAATGTATGTAAAATATATTGTTTTACTTAGACATTTATATGTATATAATATTAATATACGTACTATTATTTACTTAATTTACTTACGAAAACATTTTAACTATTATACGATCACAAGCGTTAATTTTTGGAAATATATTAATAAAAGTACACTAGTATATGCTTATGCATTATCCGCACTTCCGCGCTACTCCGATATTAAACCAAACCTTTATTTCATAGGTTGTCTTTACGAACCGTCGTTCGTTATCGTGTGATTTTATTCTAGACTATTCTTCTTCGATTCACCAATCAAGGTGAGTTCATAGCCCCGCTTTTAACTGTTTTGAATATATGTTTTATAACTTGGGGTGAGAAACATTGCTTGTTTTTAAAACTGGACACAAGTACTATACGTGAGAAATTCCCCGTTTACGTGTTGCCTAAGTAGCGTTTAGACCACTATTGCCTGAATTATCATGAACTGTTAATCATCTTTAACCGACTGGCTAGTTAAGTGACCGCGAGTGAATAAATAGATCTATTAGGACTAATTATCTCTATCCGAGTAAGAAGCACTTACTAGTCTGAGTTTGCTAAGGACTAACGGATATATGTCATGTCGAAACTAGTTAGGCGGTCTTTGGTTGGACACCTGAAGGGCAAGCCTTTATAGCACTGTACATGCTATCTTTCAGTAATAGCTTCAGTGTCATGAGCTTAGTGCAATGTAAATGCCTCTTTATGTGAAGTTGTATCTCCTATAACTGTCGAATACGTTTTGATAATCTTGTGGTCCACATTAATTACGTTTGAACAAAACCTATGAATTTACCAAATTTATGTTGACGATTTAAGCATGTTTTCTCAGGTGCTTAGCATGGATGTTGTTGCTTGACTTATGTGAAGTCTATTTGCCCGGACCGGTTTACCAGAAATTTATCTATGTCTTTAAATACCGTTGTTGAACTTATTTAAGCTTTCGCATTTTAACTTTTGTATCTTTTAATTTTGATCAATGTAAAACTTATTAATATTTTGAATTTATGCAACGGTGTTATTTTTCAAACGTACTCTTAGAGGTCGTTCTTTATGCTTTGTACTTGAGATATCCAGTGAACGCCACGCCCCCGGACACTAAATCGGACGGGACCCCATTTGGGGGTGTGACATTAGTCAAGTCCGCTATCTACGTGACAACCTATATGGTGGTTACATGTAGATACCGCTCACGTCCAATAGTAAATTCACGCGCACTAAATACTTAGCTAGGAATCTACCCTTACAGCAAACTAGATATGAAGATCCAGAATGTGGGTATCCTCTTAACCTAATCGCGTATCACTAGACGTCTTCGCTATGATATGACAATCAAATAACTAGTTATCTAATGCCTAATGCGCACACCACTAACAAGAAGCAATAATAAAAGAGATTAACAACTAAGTTTTATGCAATCAAAAGCAAACACAATTAAATTTAGCCAAGCATGTTAATTGAAAGCGCAGAACATGAAATCAAACAACACATAGAAATATTGAATGATTAAATGGAATAAAGACTTCACTTCAATTAAACATGGAGTAACGATGGGCTCTAAAGGGTTATAAAACCCTAGAATTCGACAATACCAGTTGCCACAAAGTTTCTCCTAAAGTTCCACACGTTTTTCCACACTTAATATTAAAAATAAAGGGTTGTATAGATAGAAAATGCATTCTTTCAGCGTCACTAGGGTTTCTGACGCCGTCAGCCTGCCGAATCTTCCAAAGGGTTCTTCTTAGTTCGTGGTGACGACGTTGCTCTTCAATCCTGAAGGCGTCAAGGTTGATTTCTGACGCCGTCTCCACCGTCTGAGAAGTTACAATTTTGATTAAAAACTTCACTTTCTAGGCACTTTTGGTGAAGGCGTCAGAATGGAAGTCACAAGCTTGAAAAGTTGTGTTTTTGTCTAGTTTCTTCCCGAATTGAGCCCAAGTCACGTGATTTTCCTCTAAATGTTTCCTAAATGCTAAAACATAAGTAAAAATGATTAAGTACAATATTTGGGCAAATTTGCATAATTTAGGGGGTTAAATGGCCCTGAAAAAGTGTATAAAATAACACCTCATCAGGTTTTCGAACTAGAGTCCGTGGAATGCACATCTGTTTTGCACCAACCGGATCGTGTCGGATTGCAAGTGTGACACTTTGGTATCCTCGGGGAGGACGATAGTATTTCGATACCCCTCATGGCTAGGTTTGGAGTAATATCCTAAAGTACGGGGTTGTTTTTGTCTCGCATGATGGTTAACGAAAGGAAAGTTACCAAAAAAGGTAACAAAGAAAAGATAGACTACAAGAAAGCTAACTAAAAAGAAAAACAAAAATCTCACTTGATAGGAATCTACTGAATATAGCTAAATAGAATCTAAAACCTAGACTCTCCCCCGGCAGCGGTGCCTAAAATTTGATGTGGCGGATTGCAACACCGAAGTTTTATAATCCTCCTAGGCAGAGTACCTAATCGTTGTAGTGTAGTATAGGCAAGACTCAGGGGATTGATCGTTCTCTAGGAGAATAGTGAGGTAGGTTTGAATAGTATGTCACTAAGATCTAAGGGTTGAAGGACGAGTATTTTTGTATTTATATGGTTTTTTGAAAGCAAATAAAATCTAATTAATTTGAGAATAGGGGGAGGAGGTTAACTAATCTAAATTACTCCAAATCATGCAAGAAAAGTAAAATTTCTGTGTACTCGTATAGGTAAACAAACATGCTCACTTAATCATGCACTACTCCATAGCCACTCTATCTAATCTATTGCTTTGTCACACCCTTGTTAGTTTAATGTGAAGTATTCCCCTAATTCAACGGCGAGTTGGTCAGAAACACACTCTGCGTGATAACCTAGAATCGCTCTACCTGTCAGACGCTTTCACATTCCTATAGTCCATGATGTGTCGTTGTGCGTAGGTATTATTTTATTATCAAGTATTACATTTATATTTTGCCGACTATACCTAAACCAACACTAACAGGAAGTGTACCCGATCAGATGTAGCTTCGTTGGTAAGTAGGGTGTCAATCACTAAAAGCGAGAGCGTAGATCTTAGTTCTATCATTATTTTGGTTATCTATTATATGTTAGTTTTAATTATCAAAGTCAGTTCTAAGTTAAACTAGTTCTGAGTTAAACCTATGTTAAACCTAATTCTTACGGATAAAGGAGGTTTTTAGCCTGAGAGACTGGCACAGGTTTGGTGGTGACTTTAATCTACTTCCGCTACCAAAACACACGCAAGACAATAATCAAAAGATAGAGGATCGGTCAAGCCTATTTTAAGGAAACTATATTAGCCATGATTAGTCAAATATAACGCTGGTTTTTTATTAGTGCAATGATTGCTTATCTTGAAGTGGCATATCATTCTTAGATTTAGGCGATACTTCTTCCTAAAACCTAGACACGCTAATTCTGTCACAATTAAGCGCATCCGCATAAAGCATCCTTTTGCTGATTATAATCTATCTTAGGATTTAAGTAATGGTGCTCTTACTAAACCCTAGCTCATCGAGACATTACCCCCTTACTGCTTAACGACAATTTATATACTAGTAGTCCACTCTGTCCAAGTCCTAACCAATGGAATTAGAACGTCATTTGTTGATCCTAGGGACACCTGCTAGTCCAACTTGTTCACTAAACAATTGGCAAGGATATGCCATTTATTTGTGATCCTATGATTCTAGATATATAGATTGCTATATGGAGAGCTATCCCGGTTAATCTAGCTTGACTTTGTTCATCTCACTAGATCCGGTTGAATGAGTAGGTCGCATACAAAAGCACGTAAATAAGTATAAATTGATAAACATAATCAACAACCAACGATAAATTAAGACAATTGAGATAAACAAACCAAACGTTACATTAACTTGGCTAATACCCAAGGGTATTAGCCCTAACCATTGTAATGTATAAAAGCATAATAATTAACAACCAAGGTAACCTAGCCGAGTTAAACGAATGATACCAAAAATTGAACGATTATTAAGAGTATGAGAATTACAAGGTGTTTCCTATGGAATTAAGCGCGTTGTGAGACCTCTTCTGCTCTTCTGGAAATCAACTTTTGTGGTTATGGTATCGTAAATATGATCAAGCACGCCCTAAACTCGTATTTAGGGTCTTCTATTTATAGTGTCTGGAATACGATCGATACGCCGTATTGGTCTAGGTCAATACGGCGTATTGGGAGTTTTCTTGGAGTAGGGACCACATTCAATATCTTCCAGAATCTTTAAATAATATTCAATACGGCGCATACATCTTTAATTCTGCGTGGTTTCTTGTGAAGTGCAGGCACAGATACGCCGTATCTTCCTTGTTGGATACGGCGTATAGGTTGTCAAAACAATAGTCTTCAAATCTCATCGTTTAAGCTCCAGAATGCGTGCCTTTTAGCAAATCTTCACAAAGTACTCCATAATTACTGCAAATAATAACTTTAATCAATTAAGTACAAATTCTTGCAATAATTTATACAAATGGGTAAGAAACATGGGATAGATGATGCTATAAAAGTGACGTTATTTGATGTCATAAAATATCCCCCCACTTGAATCCTACTTGTTCTCAAGTAGACTTTAGAAAATTTATGAAAATGTATCCTAACCATAGTCAAGGATTTTTCCTTTAAGCATTTATTTGTTTAATTACAAGTACACAACCAAACACCTCACGAAATAGAAAAATGAAAACTCGCAATTTGCTTAACTAATCTATGTTGTAACATTTAACTAATTCGCTCAATCGCTCAGTCGTGAACAATATTCTATCATAGGCTTGGCAAGGATACACATCTCCACCACTAAAGCTAAAGAGTAACAAGTTTATAAAGGTAAATTGGGTTTAAAAAGGTTTAATGGGTTTGATCACTCTTTCTAATCTCTATCGATACCAATATTCCAAAAATGGTGACAAAATCACACATACACACCCATAACGATGGAATAGACACATATGATTGCATTCGAACCTTAACTCAAATAAGCTAAAGAATAGGAATAGTAGTCTTCACCAAAAGTCGTAAACCAGCAGGGGCGACAAACCACATATACACATCCATAACGATGGAATAGACATTCATGATTGCATTATGTTGGTAGAAATATTACGATATTCAATCTATACATTCTCTTCATGTTTTGGTGATGACAAACATGTAATTTATAACACATAACGTAAAGTGCTTAAGTTACTCGTGATCACAAATCATCAATGCATTCATACAACAACATCTCTCGACGTCTCAAGTCTGCTTCAACGAAGTTTGCACCCGACGTAAATCACTTAAGGTATGAATAAATAAATGCTTAATTTATTTTGTGATCAAATAAATTTTACAAATATTTTTATAACTTTTACAAAACATTTTTAGATTTAAAAGAAATATTTTATTCAAAATAAATATTTTGAATTCAAATTTTTTACCTAAAAACAGCTAGAAATATTCTAGAAAACACCTCCCCTAAAAAAGACAAAAAAGGGAGCGTCCTAGTCTAGTCGACCCCTTTAAAATTAAAGGGACCGGCATATGAATTAAGGGGACCGGCCATAGGAATTAAGAGGACCGGCCAAACAAAAAGGCTCCCCAGTTTTCGTATAAATATTGGACTATTCCCCACTGATTTTCTAACCTTTTGCACCTTTTCTTTCTGTCCCAAATCAGTTTATACATCTCACACATATTCTAAAAACCTTTGATCATGTAATCATAAGCATTTATTTCCAAGTGATTCAAGCTTATTCCTCCAAGTGCAAGAGAAGAACTCTCGTTTTTATCAAGATACAAAGTTATGTAGTTAGTGAATTCGTGACATGTCTTACATTCACAATGTATAGATTGAGTCCATGTATTCCAAACTTGTGTAATAGTTAGATCAGGGTGATCATGGTGTGTATAGTTGTAAGATAGTGGTGATCATATAAAGTATAGTTAGATCGGGGTGATCTTAGTAAGTAGTGTTAGATTGGTGTGATCGTAGTAGTGTCTATGTGAAGTAAAGTTGTAAATCGTAGTGAAGAAGTTGTGAAGAAGTAGTGAAGAAGTAGTGAAGTGAAGTTGTGAAGTGAAGTCGTGAAGTGAAGTGAAGTTGTGTGGTGAAGAGAAGTTGTGAATTATTGTGAAGTAGTGTGGTTAGTTGTGATAGATTGATTGTTAGCCATAAAATATGGTGACAAACACGGAATTACATTAGTTTATTTATAGCGTGACACATAGGGACTAATAATGACAAGCTACGATAGTTGTGTGTTACTAGGACTATAAATACCCCCTCCATACTTCCATGGAGGGGTGAAGCTCACTTTTGTAAAAGTGTAAGTGTGTGTGTTTTCTCTCTACCACACACACACTCTTCCCATCTCTTTAACCTTTCAACTCTAATAAAATGGCTATTCATTTATTTCATTATACCCAACCTCCAGATCAGTTTTAATTCCTTGTTCTTCTATGTCATTTACAATCTACAATTGGCATCAAAGCTGCAGGGGTGTATTGTATCATGTGTTTGTTGTTTCGTCACTGTTCATGTATTGTTCACGTACTGTTCATCTACTGTTTACGTTACTGTTCATGCCGGTTACTGTTCATTTTTATAACAGTTTCTTTTACTGTTCATTTTTTTAACAGTTTCTTTTTTTTGTGGTTTATGTGTTCTTCTCCTAAGACACAACCACAAATATGATAGATGTTGTTGTTTGTTACTGTTTCTTTTTGTTGGTTACATTTTTATTTTTTTAGTGCTTAAAAGACACGCAACAAATTGGGTTTTATGTACTTTGGGTTGCATTTTGACCAAATACAAACAAAACACAGATTCTTGATTCAAGAAAAAGTACAAAATACAAATAATGCAGGTTGGCGTTTTGGTTCTCAAGTTATTGCAGTTTCAGATGTAGGCGTTTTGCCTACTGAAACCATTTAAATAGCAAATCCAAACTTCATGACTGCCAAAATTTTAGAATCATTGCGTTTTGTCTAAAGACACCAGACTGCATTTTGCCCCATTGTTAGCTTAAGACCTTGTTGCGTTTTGCTTGGTTGCGTTTTGCTACCCACAACCAAACCGAGTCAACTCTGTATTTACCGAGTTGACCCGGTCAACTCTAATAAGTCCAAGGTCTAGAAGGTCTAACATCAATGAAAAAAAAGGAGGGACATAACAGACTCGAAGACAAACCAATTAACAACCTCACATCAACACATAACAACTTAACTGCCACCAACAATCTATACCTACACATCGTCACATTCAACTACTTCTGCTCAATCCCACATCAAGCCTCGTCAATTACAACAACAAATCCATATCAAAGATTAAACCCATCACCATATCCACAACTCCACCAAACAAGATTCGAAAATCAAAAGAGATAATTGATCTCAGATTTATAATCGTGTTTATACAATAAATTTTTCAAAGACCCTCAAATGATCAAGAACCATAAAAGATAATTTCATCATCGATCTCTGTAAGGGATGAAAACCCTCATTCAATTTTCGAATTTAAAAGAACGATTATAAACAAGTATGTTATAATCACTTCTTCATTTCAATTGTCATACTCAAACGAGAAAAAAACCCTACCCGAGACCACTTTATAGGGATCTTTAAGACCATCGTTTGGTGAAGTGTGTTTACATAAACTTGAGAGATTAATGGGTTCGTTTGCTTGAGTCGGTCATGAATTTGAGGTTAATAAGATCCCTCGTGCTTTTTTTATCATTTGGATGGATTGTTGTGTGGGTTTCGATGGATATTTTAGGAAGGAGTTTTTGTTGTTTTGTATCTGCTCTGAAATGGGAGAGAAATTAAGAAGCAGATGTAGGCGGAGAAATAAAGTGTGAATAGGTTTAAGGATCCCAAATATATAAGATGTTTGGGATATATATATCTCTAAAGTGTAGATCAGGTTCATGATTAAAGATGGGCACGACCATGTATCGCATTGGGCTGGGGTTTTATTATCGTTTTGTTTTATGGACCACGTGTCCATAGCTTAGTGATAATGGGTTATATTTATTGCATAATGAGAATGGATTTCATTTAGAAAGTAAATGATGGTCCGGTGATATGGACTTTACACAACGCGAGTATAAGATTTTCCATAAGGCGGATACGATTGATTAAGCCGGTACTAAAATGCTTTCACGACAATTGACTAGACAATGTTGATCGTTAATTGGCATTCAAAAAATCATTTGTCTTAGTTCAACGACAATTGAACAACAACAACAACAACAACAAACATGATCATAAACGCTAAAAACGATTCTAAAAAGAATCAATAAATGACAAACGCTAGAGAATCGAACTACTAAGACAAGTGATCACGAGTTTGATTTTGGGTATCCCTTAATGAGACTTGAATTTAGTTTTCACGACAAGCGTCTACTTATTCATCCATTAAGACTTCCTTCTATTTGTGCTACCGCCTTTTCTTTAAACCCAAACTTATCGATTGATGACTTCTTGATCATTACAACGGTTATAGATTGAAACTTGAATTATCTAGTTACCCAGCAGTCAGGTGGTTGGTTTGCCAGACCTGGTTAACTATCACTTAAAGGAGTTACGTTGTAGTACTCAGTGTCACACGCAGAAGCCGATGTGAATAATTACAAGAGGTGTTGTACTTCTTTATACTTTTTTTGGTAGGGTATTAGAGAACTTATAGAAATATCTTGCACCGTTCTTCAATCAACAACAGTGCAAGCTTAAGTAACAACTTTGGGGGATTTCACTTCATTTTCCCAAGTTTGGAATATCAGTTTACTTCACCAAGTATCACAAACACAATAGCCGACACGAAATCAGAGGATGGTAAAGTTTAGCCGAGAGAATTAAAGGTATTAGAATGTAAATCAGCAATTCTAACACGGATTCAAGACAAAGGGAACTACACAGTCTTCATCATCAAAAAGGGGGAGATTGTTGGTAGAAATATTACGATATTTAATCTATACATTCTCTTCATGTTTTGGTAATGACAAACATGTAACTTATAACACGTAATGTAAAGTGCTTAAGTTACTCGTGATCACAAATCATCAATGCATTCATATGACAACATCTCTCGATGTCTCAAGTATGCTTCTACGAAGTTTGCACCTGACGTAAATCACTTAAGGTAAGAATAAATAAATGCTTAATTTATGTATTGATCAAAGGAATCTTTATTTAACCTCACAATTTTTTTATAAAAATGTCACAAACATTTTTATAACTTTTACAAAACATTTTTAGATTTAAAAGAAATGTTTTATTCAAAATAAATATTTTGAATTCAAATTTTATATCTAAAAACGACTAGAAATGTTCACAAAAACACCTTCCCCAGAAAAGACAAAAAAGGGAGCGTCTAGGCTGGGCGACCCCCTTAATTATAAGGGCGGTGCCCTTAATTATTAAGGGGACCGGCACCCTAATTAAGGGGACCGCCCAGACAAAAAAGCAACTCAGTTTTCCTATAAATATTGGACTATTCTCCACTGATTTTTTAACCTTTTGCACCTTTTCTTTATGTCCCAAATCAGTTTATACATCAAACATATATTCTAAAAACATTTGATCATGTAATCATAAGCATTTATTTCCAAGTGATTCAAGCTTATTCCTCCAAGTGCAAGAGAAGAACTCTCGTTTTCATCAAGATACGAAGTTATGTAGTTAGTGCATTCGTGACATGTCTTACATTCACAATGTATAGATCGAGTCCATGTATTCCAAACTTGTGTAATAGTTAGATCATGGTGATCATGGTGTGTATAGTTGTAAGATCGTGGTGATCATAGGAAGTATAGTTAGATCGGGGTGATCTTAGTAAGTAGTGTTAGATTGGTGTGATCGTAGTAGTGTCTAGGTGAAGTAAAGTTGTGAATCGTAGTGAAGAAGTTATGAATTGTAGTGAAGAAGTAGTGAAGTGAAGTTGTGAAGTGAAGTGAAGTCGTGAAGTGAAGTGAAGTCGTGAAGTGAAGTGAAGTTGTGTGGTGAAGAGAAGTTGTGAATTGTTGTGAAGTAGTGTGGTTAGTTGTGATAGATTGATTCTAGCTAGGATTAGAACTCGACATTTGGCTTAGTGTCGGAAATCGGTGTAAGCTTAGTTGTGTTCGGTTTTCTCCGCCTAAAGGGAGCTTGTTGACTAGTGAAGTAACTCTCGAGTTGGGTACTCGGGGAGTGGAGTAGGGCGAAGAGGTGCTTCGTGACCGAACCACTATAAATCATCGCGTCCGGTTTGCACTTTCTTTTACTTTTCGCTTTACATCTTTATTTACCTTATCGCCTTACATTTATATTTGCATTAGATCTATATGTGTGTTGATTGTTGCTTATATTGTTTGGATGATGATTGTGTCATAGATAGAAGTTAACATTGTGATTGTGCTTATATTGCTATGACATGTTCTAGTGGATATAGATGTATTATTCACACTTATCATATTGCATCTAACTTGATGGATAATTTGATACGAAATATTTTAAGTTTTTAAATGGAAATGTATTCACCCCCCTCTACGATTTCCACAATTGGTATTCTACGATTTCCACAATTGGTATCAGGAGCCACGTCGCTCTAATTTTCAAAACAAATGGTTTTAAAAATAATAATAGAGCACGATCATGTATCAATTTACATGAAGGGGATTAAATATGCAAATGTTTTGTTGCTTAACCTTGTATTAGTTTTGTTTTTAAGATACACTTAGTATACTAGCTCGAAGTAAAAATGATGCTTAAAAATATGTGTTTATGTTGGTTTCAAAACTCAGTAGGTTCTACATCTTCGTTAAGTAACTAAATGATTTTGGTAAAAAATGGCAAAACGTGTGATCAGGTGCCGGACCCTTATCTCAATGGCCGGTCCCCTTTATTAGGGAGTCGGCGCCCTTATATTTAAGGGGATCCAACCTACTGATTCGGCAGATTTTTGAAAAATTTGAAAAATCATATTTAAAACAATCGTAAGTAGTAGAAGTCGTGTCACCGGTATTTAATAAATAATTAAGTTCTACCTTTCGTTTAATATACTTCAAGGTATTTTATCCAACTTAGTAAATTAAAATGCAAAAATATACTAGTGATAAAAATTTGTGTGTTGTTTGACCTTAAACTTGTTATTACCTTTTCCTTCGAGTCGGCATTTTAGCTGGTATACCTTTGAAAATATGTAATTACTTGTTCAATATATATTAAATTGGTTAGTTTGAAATGGGAAGGGAAACTAATTTTGTTTTTTAAAAAAAACCGAGTAAGTATACATTGTTGTATCTAATACACAAAACGACGACAAGTACTCTTATGTGTTATGCTATGTGATTATGTGCACTTCTTTGTTTCTTAAGTTTGTTAATAGAAATTATTAAATGATCGTTGCTATTTGTAATTGAGCTAATTGAATATCTAAGCACATGTGCCATGTACACTATTCGTTTGTAGCTAGTTTTTCGGATTATGCCTAACTAGAACTTATGCTAGATTTCTTGTACTAAGTTGAGAAATTATTTATGCATTGCATATAGGCATAGATCACTCAATTTATAAATGTTACATACATATCTTGTAAATCTTTTCGAGTATGATAATATACTTAGGAATAAGAGTTCAATAACTTGTCATGATATATTATTAATGTGTTAAAAAAATCATCGCTAGTCAGCTAAAATATTTTCTAACGATTTAATCTATTTTTAACAACTGTTTAAAATATTTTAACTACTTGCTTTGTTTGACCTTGGGTAGGTTAAAAAAAAGAAAATATTGTATTAATACAATAGTAACTAAGAAAAAGAAAATGCTTGTGCTTGCATGGTACTAACATACACACATAATTATATTTTTTTAAAAACATATAGTATTTTATAAAAGATGTGTGTTGTATAAAAATAGTTAGAAAACTCATTTATATACTCATAAAATGTCAAAAACTATGCATATTATGTTAATACAAATAATGTCTAGAAATGTTATTTATATTTTTCGACCTCTCGATGTTTTGATAATAACAAAATGTAAAAACGTTTACGATAAAATTAAATGTTTATAAATTATTAATCGTAAAATTATATTTCTAAGATTAATCACTTAAGGTATGGATAAACAAATCATTAAACATGATTAGTGATCAAGAAAATTCTTTTCTTAAACCTTACATTTCTACAAAAGTTTATTTACAAAAATATATACACAAAATATTTATTCATAAAAGAAATGTTTTATTAAAACAATAAATTTGAAATCAAATTTTTCCCCCAAAAATGAAATGTTCCAAAACAGATAACACCTTCCCCACTAAAATACAAAAAGAGGAGCGTACTCTACGGGCGGCCCCCTTATAGGCCTGGCTCCCCCCTAACATATTAGGGACCGTCGCGACCGCCAGCAGAGTAACAGCTATTTTTGTCTTCTATAAATACTGGGCCACCCCATCTGAAAAACACAACCTCTTGCCATGAATTTTCTCAGATCTACTTTTCTCTCATCTTTCTTTCTTTCTAAAACACATATCTTGATCACTAACATATCTTGATCTTGTTTCAAGTGATTAATTCATTCTTCCTCCCTTCTTCTAATCAAGTGCAAGAGAATAACAATCGTATTCATCTAGAAACAAATTGTTATCAAGTGATCTCTTTCCTCCTCCTCAAGATCATAAATCTTCATTATATTTTCTTTGTGGTGTTGTGTAAATTGGATTGTGTGTAGATCCAATAGTGTAAATTGTGTATTTGTGTAAATTAGATTATGTGTCAATCCAAGAGTGTATATCTTGTGAGTGTATAAAGACTTAGTAAAGTCTTAGATTGGTTCTAGCTAAGATTAGGACTCGACATCTAGCTTAGTGTCGGAAAAGAAAGTAAGCGACATGTAAACGGTTTTCTCCGCCTAAAGGGAGCTTGTTGACATAGTGAAATCTCGAGTGGAGTACTCGGGGAGTGGAGTAGGGCAAAGAGGTGCTTCGTAGCCGAACTATTATAAATCTTGGTGTCTTGGTTTGATCGTTTCTTTCCTTATCTCTTTATATTGTTATTGTTTATTTAGTTCATTACATTATATAGTTTACTTGTGATTCATATTGTTGATTAATTGACATACAACTCGAATCAAACCATTTTATAAGCAAAGTTTTAAAACGGATAATTAACCGGTAAACTATTCAACCCCCCTTCTAGTTTCCTACATATTATACATAATAACATATAGTTTTTCGCACAAGTAAAATTTACAACAATCTTGAAATAAGAAATTAACTTATCATTATTCATCAACCTCACCTTACAACTAATCTTGGGATTAATGGAACACACTATTTAAAATATTTATTTATTTTCTTTTAAATAAGTGTTCGTGAGGGTCAAGAAAAGATTCGAGAATATATCCATTTCTGTTTCAAATTATGATTGATATCTTATTGAATCTATTGAAAAGTTTTCGTGTAGGGACATGAATAGTTGAGTTCTTATTTTGTTTAGTTTCAAAGATTTATATCCAAATATATGACAAAGCTATCATCTTGGATCTATATAACTCATCACACTTGATTGATAATCTGAAAATATTACGTCCTTCTTCTAGATGAAAAAGAATATGCACGGATCATAACTCACACTTGTGTTGTAATGTCATATTGAGTCTACTTGTCCATATGGTTTGTGTAAAATATTATACTAAATGGTTATAACATGCATAAACTACACATTGAATTAGGTTTGTCAACTTGGATGTTTCGT
Source organism: Tanacetum coccineum (assembly GCA_026074375.1). Classification (NCBI taxonomy): domain Eukaryota; kingdom Viridiplantae; phylum Streptophyta; class Magnoliopsida; order Asterales; family Asteraceae; genus Tanacetum; species Tanacetum coccineum. The sequence continues at coordinate 46,355 of BQNB010013219.1, read as the reverse complement.
CCGAAATATTCATAGCAATTTACATTGCATTGCAAATTGGTAAATGTGTACATTTCCGAAAACCTAACACGAGCATAACTATACAACATATGCTAAATTTTGCTCATACAACATAAAAGACAAGCAAAGCCAAATTCACTTTAATAAATTCTTAAATAAGAATAATTTATTGTTTTTTTACCTAGGATGACATGATGTTGAGAATACATTATGTTCAAGATTTATGAACTTATCGTATTAAACGATTAATAAAGGATAATATATATCTTATTCTTTTTATTTTCTTCGTAGCATAAAATGGTTGTGTTATCAAGAAAATTACTCTACATATAATTTGAGAAATATAAGTTATTAGAAATTGAAAAATAACCTATCACATATAGCGTCATGCATAAACAAGTAAACAATACATCTATTCAACTACTATTTATTATGTATACAACATTGTAAAGAATTAATTATTTTAGAAAAAGCATTATTTGTTTAAAAATAAAAAATGTCTCATTTCAATCATTTATCATTGATGAATCACAAACTCAAATTAAGATAAATAATATTAATGAGATTCATTTCACAAAACATGCAATGGAGCATTCTTAATACACTCTCAATATAACATATTTTTCATTGTCACAAATAAGCACATCTCTTGGCTTTTGATAAACCAAACACGTTAAATATCAAATGTGACAACTACACATGTAAGTTGACTAAATATAAGGACATCCATTATATTAAAGCAATGTGTAATCGAAACCAAACAACCTATAGATCTTGAACAAAAGATTAAAACATCTTGCTTACGCTTATCTAAAAATTCCACAGATCTTGATTAGGTTATGCAAACCGGAATTAAAGCATGTTAGTTGAGTCATGTTAGGCCCCCTATGAAAAGATAATACAAATTTTATCTTTGCTACACTTCATTAGGCAAATATAAGAATTCTATTTTGTCTAAACATGAGAAATGACCACTAGAGTCTCTATTGCACTAAGAAATTTCAATTTAACCTAACTGGATGAAATTGCCTCCAAGAGTGAAGTTGGTTCGGTGGGTAACCGTAAAATTGGCGTGTTTAGCCTGAATGATCAGCACTAGTAGATAGTCTCATATTCATTCTCTTAATTGCACTAAATGGCATTCCTAAAATATTGCCCAAATGATTGTCTACATCGATAACTTTGTATTCATTAGGAGTACACACTAGCACGGTAGAAATTAGGCTTCTTCTTAGTCTATCTAGACACAATGCACCTACATATGTGCTTTAATGTTTCTAGATGATTAATTTGTTCCCATGTATGCAATTATGTGTCTTCATGATCTTGATGCTCCATTGTTTAATAGCTTAGATATTAAATGCATGTCCACTATTAAATGCATTTTACTTTTTCTACGCAATTAGATTAAATTATTCTTTAGTTTATCTAATGGAAACATTCCCCTAAAAGGCTAATGCCAACATGTTTTACACGACGATTAATTTAAATTATAGTTTTGTATGCGTCATTTTACATGGATCTTACATGTTAATGTGTACATCTGACCCCTAAATATATTAGCCTTGATATATGACAATTAACGTTTAAATTCAATAGAGTTCTTACACATAATCTCGTTGATTATTGTGTCGATTGCATGCTTTAGATAAAAATATAAGCCTAAATTATATGACTTATGCATCTAGTATATATTTTCTTCTACCACTAGAATATTTTTATCGCGTTTCGTGTCATTAATCTAAAAAAGTCAAAAAGAGTGTAAAATGGTCTTATATCTCCTCAGGTCTTCACCACGCATTCCTTAATCATATTCTCTGCCTTCTTTCAAAATAATCCACTCTTTCGTCAAGGAGAAGTCAGATCATATAAACAATCCTCCAGTAGGTTTGATAACTTAAATATTACATTGAAATATTCAATGTATCTTTAACTTGCAATAGCAAACGTTAAAGGTTCATATCCTAAAAATTCACATTCAATCCTTTTAAACAATATTTTGTTAAAAATGCTCTTCCTAAAGCTAAAAGCTTACATCAACCTTCGTGTGACAAAGGTCTTATGAGTTTTCTACACAAGTGATTCGTAGCCTCTTTAATATACACACCTTAAGACTAAGTACTTTCACTACCGTTAGTCCTTTCCATCCTCTTAGGAATGTCACGATGGTTTATCGTCATGCTCCCCGCCTACAAATGAGTATTGACTTGATCCATCAATCTTAGGATAGAATAAATTATCAAAATTCGTCGTATTTTCTTCACGATAATGTCCAAAAGGAGAATAAATAATTATCTTCATTTTAGATAGGATAACATCGTCGACATCTTCACCAAACCACTCAAACGTGAACCTTTTTAAGTCTAGGTCTAGGAATGATGAAACAAATCTCCTAAACGTGTCATTCTCATTTTAATAGCCTTATTACCATTAAATACATTCTGATAAATCTCAACAACTTAATCATTTCATCTAAAATGTTTAAGTATTTTTAATTCGTGAAATGAAAATTAAAATGTCACTCATTGTTCATGTCTAAGTCGTTTCACAAAAACCTTAATCACGCCTCTATTATTATATAGATGGTTAACATCTTCTGTCCACATTTCTGCTACCACCTTTAAGACAACCTCGTACCTCGTCGTGTGATTGTTCTATAAACATTCGTAACACTCGAGAAGAGCTACATAACTTCACGGATGAAGTTCATTGTATGCTAACCGTCATCCATCATGACATTGTCAAGATCATCACTTCCGTCATTATTTCTCTTCATTTATTCTTTTTATAATTTATGTCCGGATGAGCACGAATTAAGGGAAGGGAAAACACACATGTTCACATATATCCTTTAACCATATACTCTCAAGAACTTACATATATGATTCTTATTCACTAGAAACCAACAATGTAAAACCGAGTCATCCTTACCACTACCAATCTTGAGTCATCCACCTAGTTATCTTCACAAGAAGATTGACTATGTAACCATTCCCCACAAGTGAATTTCGCAATGAAATGCGTCTCATCTTCATTTCCCGACATTCATAAGCATGTGTGCTTATGTTGTCGAAAGTTAAGTGAATTTCATAATGAAATGCGTCTCATCCTTATATCCCGACACTCATAAGCATGTGTGCCTATGTTGTCAAAAGTCAAGTAAATTTCGTAATGAAATGCGTCTCATCCAATCATTTCTACTTTTTAGCAAAATGAAGAACACAAAGAAGACATTCAATCTTTAAGTGTTGTTAAGTCATCACAATGTCAAGTCTTTCACTTCTCTTACACCATTTTTATATTTTCACCTTTGTTTGTCAACATTAACAACCAACAAAACACCCAACAAACCTATTGTCAACACCTTCCCTTTCCATTCACGCTCATCCTTCTTCGCTTATGTTCTCTCCTCAAATCATCCTTATCATCAACATTTAGTTCGACCTAAAGTCTTACGATAATGTTTATACTTAAACACCTCAAACATGAAAAGCATACATAATGCTTAACAATGAAACCTTGAGGATTTAAGAATCTCTCAATACAACCCTTAGTCTATTCAAATCCATATCATCATATTGAATAGATGATGATACCATAAGTGGTTGTGTGTGTGATGCACTCGAATTTGAAGTGAGATGCAATAGGTGTTAAGTTGGCGCGTATAAGGATGAAGTAGGCTAAGCGTAGGATGTTTTATGTGGGTAAAATGTGTTCGTATGCTTGGTTGTATATGTGATGCACTAGAATTTGAACTGAGATGCAGTGTTGAGTTGTATGTGTAATGATGAATTAGACTACATGTATGTTGCATTATGTGCCGAAATGTGTTTGTTTGCTTGGTTGTATGTGCGATGCTCTTAAATTTAAAGCATGATGCGTTATGTGTTTAGTTGTCATTTATAAGGATGAAATAGACTGAGTGTAGGTTGTTTTATATGTGTAAATGTGTATGTATGCTTGGTTGTATGTGCAATGCACTTGAATTTAAACTGTGATGCAGTAGGATTTCAGTTGTCACATATATGGCTACCTTAGGATACCCGTAGGTTTCCTTACATGTCAAAATGTTATTTTGTTTCTTGGTTGTATGGACGATGTACTTGGTTTTACATTGTGATGCATTAGCTCCTGTATAATGTGCGTAAATGTGTTTATATGCTTGGTTGATACAAGGATATTCTCTATGAACTAGTAAGTATAATTTGAATGACTGAATTTGTTAATTTATATTAAGTGCATCAATTCGTTTATAATATAGTGCATCACTTTAATAATCTATCTTGGTACTCACAGGTTAGCATGTTCTGTAACTATTGCTTAGGAAAAGCTCGAGCCTGGAAATTTTAGTAAGGTGTCGAGATTGGCAAGATTCTTAAATCCTGATAAATGGAGTGAAAGATCACCTAATTGTGAAAGAATTTTAATAGTACAGTGAGAGAGATTTGAAGTGTTTTCATTCGTAGAGAAATTATAATTGTTACTTCAAAAAAAGGTGTAATTATACTAGATGTTTCAAATTTTTAGTTTTATTACTTGGTTAGGAATGTTTAATTACTAAGTAATGTAGTTTAAGAAAACATAATGTTTGTTTAGTATTAAGTAATTTTGATTGGTGTTGATTCTGAATGAGCATATTATAATGTGGTTAACTAAATTGTTCACTATGTTGTACTGAAACTACTAGTGCTTCACAGTGTATAATAAAACTTTTTTTTTTTTTATTTTATTTCTTAATGGATCACAATGTATAAAACTAGTGCATACAGGAATACAATTGGTGATCTTAATTTATTTTAAAACATATTAAAGGGCTTTCACACAATGAAAAAATTGGTGCATAACAATTATATACTTCACTTAAAGTATAAAGAAATTTTTTTATTAATGAACTGAATAAAAATATTAATAGTATGATGTGTTAACTTTTGATGTTAGTAACAAATACCTATGGTGTACTAAATTGTTTACTTTGTGTTAGATTTTTAAATGTGATACACTACTAATACCAGTGTATCATCGTGTATACACCTAGTGCACATAGTATATAAAACGGTGCATCACAATGTATATAACTAGTGCATCATAGTGTAAAACAAACACAATGATGCACTAAATATAAAAATATGATGCACTAGATCTAGAATTAGTTATAATTTGGTGCATTGGTATTTTGAACTATGATGTAGCAACATTGTAACTATGATGCACTAGTTATATAAAACAAAAACACTGATGCACTAGATTTAAAACTATGATGCACTAAACAAAATGAACACAAAAGATACTGTAAATAAGATAATCTTCCATTAAAAATGTATGATATACATTTATTTCATTACAATTGATCGGTTTATCATTGGTAAAAGAAAAGGAAAACAATTTGAATATTCATTTTTGGCATATGGATTCTCTCAAACGAGCTCTTTTTGGAAGATCTGATTGCTTTGGTTTCTTCAATGCCAACGATGCCTATTTACAAGTCTTGGAATTATAGTTACATTGAACCTTCATCTCAGACTTACAAAATTCAAACTACAAAAAACCACAAACATGATATATTAACATTGTGATGCACTTGATATAAAACTGCAATGCAGTACATTCGGCATGTGATGCAAGAATTGACACTATGATGCACTAGGCTAGTGATGCACTAAAATTAAATAAAAGTGATGTACTGGAATTGAAACTTTGATGCACTAAATTGTTAGTGTGATTCAATAAACAACTAGTGCGCACAATGTTACAAATAGTGCATCACAGTGTACACCCTGGTGCATCTAATGCTATTTCTAGTGATCAAAGGTAGACCCTTTATGCATCGTATTGTATAATCAAGATCACGTCTGTTTCTCATCAAATGTAAATAACACTTAATTTGTGTGAAACTGTTATTACAACATCCAACAAATGTGAGACCATTACTTGGAAATAGTATGATAACATGTGAAAAATTAACCATGATAATAAAAATTAAGACTACACCTGCCTGCACATCAAACCAATAGTTTTGTGGCACAATCATATAAAGTGATGGCAAAACAAGATGTTGACACGACAAATGAACAAAACTCTTGAAATATAGACTTAACACGCATTAAAAGTATCATGGTATTTTACAAAGGCTATCACCAATTTGCTTAACCAAAACCTCCTAGTCACTATTCAACCACTATATATATATGATGTTATAACTATTATACGTGGTGACTCAACACGTACTGCATCACAGTTCAAAATCAAGTGCATCACATAAATAACCAAGCATACAAACATGTTTTACACACATAATGCAACGTACATTTAACCTATATCATCCTTATACGCAAAAACTCAAAACTTATTGCATCACAGTTCATATTTAAGTGCATCACACAAAAATTCAAGCATACAAACTCATTTATTCACATAACCTACTACATCACAGTTAAAATAAAAAATCTACTGCACTATAATAGGAAATACAACTGCATCAGCATTCAAAACAACTGCATCACAATGTAAATTTAGTGCATCACAGTTATAAACTTTAGTTGAGACATTTTATCAAACACCTTGTATGCAACTTTCTTGAACACGTTTTGTATATATATTTTTCTACATTTTGTTCCATATCTAGAAGAAAACATGATGTATATTTGAATCTAACTCTGAATATAACATACTTAAATCAATAAGAACACAAAAACTGAACATTATGTGTTTGAATCAGGATCTTACATTCATTAACTCTTGACGAGGTATACTTAGAAGAGTATGATGAATCAGTTGTCATCTTGAAAATAGGTATTGAATTCGTTGACTTTGAATTAAGGTTGATAATTAAATTTTCAAATTAAGAAATCAAATGTTTATTAGATATTGATGAATGGTGGTTAAAGGTGGTTAAGGTACCGTGGAGAACGGTTGGGAATGTGGAAGTGAGCGTCGGTGACAGTGTGAAGGATCAAAGGAGGAGATAGAGGAACTGTGTGAATCGGGTTGAATAATGAAGATAATAATGAAAAATAAAATGTTTATATAAAGTTGGATGAGAATGACGAGAATACCCCTCTAGGTATTAATCTTAATGGAGGGCTAATTGGGGACACATGAGACTCTCATTGCTTCTACCCTCATTTTTTATAACCCCTATAGTAGTAATCATCCAATATTGTATATCTAATAGCATCCTGTTATAAACCTGGTGCATCACAGGGTATAAAATCATTAAAATAGAAAGTTTAAAAATTATAACAACTAAATCAAACTCTTAACAGTAGGATGGAATACTAAATGAACACATATATTATATCATAAATTATGATGCACTAAATTATAAACTATGATGCACTAGAAATATTGGAGCACTATATTATTCCTAGTGCATCATAGTGTATACCACTGGTGCATTATAAAGGCTTTGTTTTCCTTGCATCTTGGCTTCTATTCTTAGCTTAGAGACTTCTATTGATCTTATGTTGCTGCTATGGAAAGTCTAGAACTCCATTTGAGTGTGTGAGATGAGTTTGAGGGATGATTTGAAAGGGTTGCTTGGTTCGGCTATTTATAGGGCTTGAAAACCTTTGTGCCTAAGTTTTCTTGTTATCTAAGGGTCAAGTACTGTAGTGTGATGACTAATGAGGCCTAAAGATGAGTATTGAGGGATAGAGAGTGTAGCTTTGCAAGGTGTATGGTGTTTGAGGGGTTCGGCTACAAAGGAGGTGACAAGGAGGTGTCTAGAAGCCTTGGAGCTTAAGGGTGGTCATGAAGGTGCTTGTAAGCTGCTTGGTGACGTCAAAGAGGTGCTAGGATGCTTGCTTGAGGTGCTTGGTTGATTAAAATGGGTAAAAATGAAAGAAAAGGGGTGTCGAGTTCATTTCATTTTAGGTTAGGGTTTAGGGTTTTAATTTCTAGTTAGGGTTAGGGTTTAAGATAGTTTAGGGTTTAGGATTAAGGTTTAGGGTTTAGGATTAAGGTTTAGGGATTGGTTTTAAGATTTATGGTTTAGTTTTAGGTATAAAGTAAAGTTAGGGTTTTAGGATTTTGTTTAGGGTTTAGGGTTTTAGATTAGGTTTTAGAATGATTTAGGGATTAGGTTTAGGGTTTAAAAGTCATGCATTAAGTGCTTGTACCTTGTGTTAAAGTGATAGTAAGAAACTAGAATAAATTTGGAGGTAAAATGACCTAGTTTGACTTTCATGCATTATTGACTTGTACATTAAGCTTTAGAAAGTTGTAACTTGATTTAGGAGGGAAAAGATATTCAAATGTTGTGCTATGATACTTGTACACATGCTTTAAAGGCTTATACATTCATTTTATATGTATACATTACATATAATTAGGGTTTTGATATAAACGTTAAAGTTTAATGCTTGTTTTGATATAACGTTTTGTTAAATGGATAATGTACTTGGTAAAAATGATATTAAGATATAGACTTGATATATTAGGATGTTTACATTATATAAACATAGATAAAGATGACACTGGTAGAGGTTGCATGAGCTCGTTTACTTTAGAGATGCAAGTTACGTTGCATAATGAGATAAAGCAAAAAAAATTCCTTGTAAGAAAGTGGTATAAAAAGTGCATCTAATTTAATTAATAGATATTACACTGCATCTAATTTAATAGATGGATAATTACATTGATGAAAATTGCGGGTTGTTATATATAGTTTACATATTTTTCAACATCAAAAAGGGGGAGATTGTTGATAGAAATATTACGATATTTAATCTATACATTCTCTTCATGTTTTGGTGATGACAAACATGTTATTTATAACACATAATGTAAACTGCTTAAGTTACTTGTGATCACAAATCATCAATGCATTCATACCAAAACATCTCTCGACGTCTCAAGTCTGCTTCAACAAAGTTTGCACTCGACGTAAATCACTTAAGGTATGAATAAAAAAATGTTTAATTTATTTTATGATCAAAGGAATTTTTATTTAACCTCACATTTTTTATAAAAATGTCATAAACATTTTAATAACTTTTATAAAACATTTTTAGATTTTAAAAGAAATATTTTATTCAAATAAATATTTTGAATTCAAATTTTCTACCTAAAAACGGCTAGAAATGTTCTAGAAAACACCTCCTCCAGAAAAGACAAAAAAAGGGAGCGTCCAGGCTGGGCGACCCCCTTAATTATAAGGGCGGTCCCCTTAATTATTAAGGGGACCGGCACCCTATTTAAGGGGACTGGCGAGACAAACACTCCCCTAGATTGCCTATAAATACCGGACTATTCCCCACTGATTTTCTAACCTTTTGAAATCATTCTTTTATGTCCAAAATTAGTTTATACATCACCTACAATCCTTTGATCATTTAATCTTAAGCATTTTTTTCCAAGTGATTCAAGCTTATTCCTCCAAGTGCAAGAGAAGAACCCTCGTTATCATCAAGATACGAAGTTATGTAGTTTAGTTAGTGCATTCGTGACAGTTCTTACATTCACAATATATAGATCGAGTCCATGTATTCCATACTTGTTTAATAGTTAGATCGTGGTGATCATGGTATGTATAGTTGTTATATCGAGGTGATCTTAGTAAGTAGTTTTAGATTGGTGTGATCAAGATAGTGTCTAGTTGAAGTAAAGTGAAGTTGTGAAGTATAGAAAAGTTGTGAAGGGTAGAGAAGTCGTGAAGTTGAAGTGAAGTTGTGGAGTGAAGAGAAGTTGTGAAGTAAAGCTAAGTTGTGAATCATTGTAAAGTAGTGCGGTTAGCATACAAGAGTTGTGATAGATTGGTTCTAGCTATGATTAGAACTCGACATTTGGCTTAGTGTCAGAAATTGGTGTAAGCTTAGTCGTGTATGGTTTTCTCAACCAAAAGGGAGCTTGTTGACTAGTGAAGTAACTCTCGAGTTGGGTACTCGGGGAGTTGAGTAGGGCGAAGAGGTGCTTTGTGACCGAACCACTATAAATCATCGTGTCCGGTTTGCACTTTCTTTTACTTTTCGATTTACATCTTTATTTATCTTATCACCTTACATTTATATTTGCATTAGATCTATATGTGTGTTGATTGTTGCTTATATTGTTTGGATGATGATTGTGTCATGGATAGAAGTTAACATTATGATTGTATTTTATAGGATATAAGAAATCATACCACAATGGAAGATAGATGGATTAGCCAAATCTAGAGAGAGAAAGTAAGAGAAAAGCTTTTTAGAGAGAGAAAGTGTAACATGTAAATGAAATGACTAACCACCTCTTCTAAGGCATGAAAAAGGCTTATATAGTAACTTACAAGATCAGCCCTTAGGCTATGGTATGGGCTTACATGTTGGGCTTTATAGCCCGGCCCATTACTAAACATTATACATTAATCGTTAAAATACGAGCTACGATAAATGATACATTACACGGGGTGACCGAGTCTTTTTCTAATATATAACAATCTCCCCCTAAGGGAGGTCACCCCAGAAAATACAAACTTAAGCTCAGCAATCTTCTAATTGATCTTGTGTTCAGCTCGTAGTCTTTGATTCTTTATGTAATATCTTGTACTTTGAGGTAGTGATTTTTGTCATGTGGCTGGTGATTGAATGTGATATGTGATCTTGAGCTTTTTTGAGATCATTAGCCAAATCTAATCTTTGATCATCAACTTGTGGTCTTTCGCCGTCGTGTGCTTGTGACAACTAGACTGGCATGCTCATGCCTTTCTTAATGGTGAAAGCTTGATTATTCGTCGTTCTTGAAGTTCCTTTAACTTTAATACTCGATCACTTTGAGAGGACTTTGATATCAGAGTTGCGGAAGCTTTAAAACATATGCTTGAACTTTCATGATGCCATTTGATGTATTAGTCGAGTATGAGCATGCGGTTATAAAATAGATTCCACTGGTACGAGGTATCTCCATCTCTATCTTTACTTAAACCTATCATAAAACAGTTAGCAATAAAGCTTGTGGACGAATATGGCTTTGTTATCCGCTCGAGTTTGGTTGGATTAACCTCCAGATCCTATGAGGACTGACTTGTGATCAGGTAGATTCAATCTTAAGAAGAATCTCCTTGACAGGATTTCCAGTATAAGTGTCGGATCTTTCAATGTATGAACATCAGAATCACCTAACTTGCATGTTCTCTTAATCGGAACGTCTCAAAGCAGACAACATGATAAGAGTGAATCGGTCAGTTACTATCTTACCGATTGAAGAGGAAAATTGATTTGAAAATCAATCGACATGTCACTTGAGAAAGTATTTTTGGTGACACATTGAGAGTGTTAAGATTTTTCAAAATCATCAATCGTCAATTCCAAATCTGAACAATTCGAATCAAAGTAGTCACCGTTTGAACCCATTAAGGATCTCACTAGTCACCTACCATGAGCTTATTTGATGTTGGCTCAAGCAAGATTTCCATCTTCATTGTGAACACATAAGTGTCACTCGGATGTTCTGGTAAAACCATAAGGATAATGCGTATGACTCTTATGATAACCATTGTTTTCACATTATGTGAAGAACAAGTAATATGGAATAGCGTCCTAATGAGATTAATTGATGATCTCTTGGCTCTAGACTCAATTGTGCATTTTGGTTTTAGTGATCGGAGGCTGGAGCGGACGGCCACTTTTTCAATATCAACTAACTCGGAATGAGAAAGTCAATAGATAACGTGTTTAGTCTTCGTGAGAAATGAAACATAAATATTTTGAGTGATTCTGAGTGGTTAGGGAGGGTCGTGCATTGCATCACTGGGTCCATGATGTCAGTCTTCAATGTCAGCAATAATCTTTGTGATTCTGACAGCAGATGTATTGACCCGGTTTCTGCCTAAGTATACAGAGGGATTCTTTCTTTACACCCTTTATCCTTACATTTCTTTTTCATTCCTCAACCCCTACTAAGACTTCATGACTAGTACCTTGTTGGGTTTGCTCCAGTACTAACTCCATCTCAGTCGGTACTATACCCTTATTCGTACTTTTAGTCATTTTTTATGTCATACCTAAGGACTTCTACACTAACTAGTGGATTGTCCCTGGGTAGATCCCTCCGGTTCTGGCTGGATCAAGGGAACTAATACCTAACCTTACCAACCTTATATCTCTGAGAAAATTAAATACATGGTCGGTCTTTTTGATATAGTTCACCTTGCCATAAAACCAATTTGAAAAAACTTAATCAGGTACTTGTGATATAAATATCAAAGATTTTAGTACCTCAATTGTTTTTGAATTTTTAGAAATGCTCCCCCTCAACATGTGCATCGATTAATCAAAACTGTTTAGCACAAAGAGGGAGGAGTATACACATGAGTCCACAATATCACATTTTTTTACCAGTTTTCATATTTAAATCACATTTTCTCCCCTTATCGAAAATGTCAAATCCTTTGATATTTTGGATACCAACGGATTCGAATATGTTGGAAAAACTAGGAGAAAATGTGCAAATTAATCACAAGTCGAATGGGGAACATATTAATGCTCCCCTGAATCTATGAGGGTTTCTGTTAGTGTTTGGTATGATAGGTTTGAAAATTTTTGAATTTAATGAAAAATTCATACACTGACACATAACACTAAGTATACCATAAATTTACAATGTACAAGATACAATATATATATACAAATGATATTGACCTTATAAATGGAATGAAGAGATCATTCCGTTCTCTGAAGAAGTCTATAGTCAATATCGCGAACCCGTCCACCAACAAAGCATTCCAAATTCTGGAAGATCCTTCTGGTCTTGAGTCTCCGTTCAATGGCATGTATGAATTCCTTGCTCCTTTCCACATCCTTATCAGTCCAAAACCGCGTGTTCATACCCGGATTGAGCCGATTAACCTTGTACTCCTTAACTCTGTAATCCAGTGCTTCCATAATATTTGTCAGCGTACCATCACTGAACTTGTAAATCTCATTGAACCGCATGATCTTCTGTTCATTGTTACTGACAGGGAACACAACTGCACGAGGCGAATCAATGATTGTATAATCATGCTTGAACTCGAAGCCTGTTGCATCCCATCCAGGTTTAGTGAGATTCAGCAGTTTTTGGTAGCTCTCAATGCCGAGTTGAAAGTCTTCAACCCGTTGTCGAATCACTAAGTTTCGTGTCCACAGTTTAACAGCAGTAGAAAGCATACGTATGTCTGAACCAGGAAGATGATTTAGATGACCTTGAAGAAGCAGCAGATTCAGGTCTTCAAAGTCACTGGGATACAAGTTTTTGAAGTCCTTTTCGGCAATCGTGTATTCTTGATGATCAGCTCTGCGCAGTGTGATCTCTTTCAGGTAGTCGTACCCGTAGCGAGAGTAGGCTTTTATTCTAACAACACTGAGTATACGCATGTGAGTTCTGACTACCTTGCGGCTTGATTCAGCTGTGTGTCGGTCAATGTAGAATTTCTGACGATTAAACCACCAATGAGAGATACCATAAGAGGCACTTATGTCATAGGTGCAGACGTCATTGATCCATATATGCTCAGGTGCGAGTAGTTCAAGTCCAAAGTCATGATAACGAGCAACCTTTATTTTGGAAATTGACAAATCTTGTCCGCTTCCCTTACTGCCATAATGTAAATAATCCAAGCCTTTATTGAAAAAGAATTGAGTTTGAATAGTAACATGACCTGGTGGACCACTGAGAGGCAAAGGTTTGCTAATATCAATCCTGACTTGATCACCTTCTGGATTAGCCCAGTCAATCTGATCTGTAAGCATCTTGTGACACTCTTCCATCTGAAACTAAAGATGAACGACGTCCGGGTAGAAAGGTTTAACGACTTCATAAGCTTGACCTTCCAAATCTGCTTGAGTAAGCTCGGTATTTCCCATCTTTTGGAAATACCAGTTCATAAACGTCCGCATATCCCCAGTCTTTTCAAGTAAAGAGTTCTTCGCCGGAGCTTGATACGTGGTAGCTAAAGCATTGGCCCAGTTGTTCACAACATCAGGAATGTAGGAGATAGGAATGACCCAGGCAGGATCTGGAGTGGCTGGTCTTTCATCATCTGGAATAGGCTTCAACCATTCTGGCCTCTGCTTAGTCTTTATAAGATGGGCGGAGTCAGTGTCCTTTGAATCAGATATGTTGTCAAAATCTTGTATTGATATGTCTTCGACTGGTTGCTCAGCATGAGGACCGAATTGTTGCTTGGAGGAGCTTGAAGGAGCATCTCGAGTGTCAGACTTCTTCCATGCTGATGACTGAGGAGCTTATGGCTGTGATGAATCAGAAGCGCCAGCGTCATGTCTTCTTCTCTTACTTAGATCCGAATCTGGTGGAGGAGGAGGAGGATCTTGATCATCACGTCGTCTCTTACGAGACTTATCCTTTTCAGCGAGAAACTCATCCCTCTGTGCACGTTCAATAGATGCCTTAAGAGCTTCATAGAGTGTGATATGTTCCGGAAGTGATTTGTAAGAGCCAGTTTCAAACATCCTTTGGTGAAGCATTTCTTTCATATCTTCTTCGGACAAGTCTCTGAAGCGGTCTTGAAAGGGAGCCTGTAGAGCTATTTGAACCGCCTCTTTGACATTTTCATGGACTGCTTCATTAATCTTATGAGGCAGATCCCTAAGCTCCAAAGTGTAGACCCTAGATCCAAGATTCTTGTTATTCTGCTCTAAATCAGAGAGTTTCTTTTCAAGAACTGTGACACGTTCAGCTAATTTTGATTTAGTTATGCTTTGTTGTTGTGGAGGAGGTGGAAGGGTTGTTGGTGTAGTAGTTGTTGTTGCTATAAATATTGGTGCTTGAGTGGTAGATGATGCAGGTTTAGGAGGTGAAAGATCAATAACCGATGTGAGCAGTGGAGAAACTGAGGAAGACGCTTGATAAATTGGAACAGTGACCATGGAGACCACTTCTACTTCCAATAGCATATGCATCCTCCAGATTCTTCATTGACGAGAGAGTCCTGGTTGAACTTAGTGGATCCTCTAGGATGACATGTTCATCAACCAAAAACTTTAAACTTTCTTGAACCTTAGGGTACAAATCAGTCATGAATTCGTCATGCGTGGGCTCAGGGTCTGGTCCAGCAAGAGCCACACGGCTTATTCTAGGGTCTGGTCCAGCCTGGTCTTCATCCATGAGAACGTGCTCTGGTGGAGGTCGAGACTCATGAGTTTCACCAGGGTCTGATCCAGCCTGGTCTTGATCAAGTTCAACGGTCTTTTCCTCTAGGTCCACCTGCTTCTCCACATCTTCTCCTAGTTCTTCATTGATCTGCAATATCTCAGTATCACCTCCACTGTTTGTCTTATCAGATCCAACACCTGTTTCAGCATCTGCTAGAGAAGGAGAGTCACGGACAATATTGGTGGATGCGTGATCCTGTAGTTGTGCAGAGGGTCCAATTGATGCCTCTTCAGTAGCTGGAGTCCGCCTTTGGAATATGAATTGGTCCGTAGTGCTTCTACTCTTTGGTGTGTGTAGGGCTAGCAGAGATTGGGCAGCTTGTTCTTTAGTGATAATGGCTTTGCCCTTGCCTTCTACTACAGGGAGTGGTTGGATGGCCTCTGCAACAGGTTCTTGAATTGCCACACCTCCAACACGTGCATGACCTTGTGCCTGAAATGACTCCAGACTCATTTGAATAGCACGTCCCATATCAAATTCTTCACCTTCACCTTGATGTTCTGGTTCAGGTTTAGAGTTAGCTGGTTCTTCATCAGGTGTATCAACCAGTTGGAGAGAACTCTTCACGGTATGAACTTTTGCAACTTTACCCTTGTCGGCCTTTTGTAGTGGTGTAGCCTTGGTTGAATTTTCTTTGGCAGGCTTTGGCTTGGGTGGCTTAGCAGTAGAGGCCTTAGAAGGTTTTTCCTTGGTTACCTTCGGCTTCGGTAGAGGTGCTGGCTTGCTTGACTTCTTGATAGCTGGCTTTGGCTTGGGTTGCTTGGTACTTGCAGATTTATTCTTTCCTTCCTTTTCGGCCGCAACTTTCTGATCATGCTTTGCGACCATTTCTAAATAAGCATTGTAGTACGGTGTATTCTTGATATTGTTCGAGATCAGCTCGTTGGGAATTGGCATTCCAAATACTTCATCGACTTCGCCTTTGGAAATGAATTTGAGATTACCAAGTCTGAGGTCTTCTTCAACAAGATGAAACAGAGATGCTGATCTTTGGTGAATATTGTGAATTCTTCCGAAGTGACAAATAATAAGCTTCATGAACCGACAATAAGGAATAACGTGAGACTTGTCTTTCCTGCCCTTCTTAGTTGGACTACCCAGATTAGCCTTATTAGTAAGAAAGGTCTGCATAGCTTACATGAACTCTTCCCACATAAGTTCAGCATAGTCAACATTAGTACTTGTAATAATTCCCCAAAGCATATAAAGAACTGGATATCTGGGCCTATCATGCCCAGAAGTCTTGCCTGTGAGACATTGGTTGATCATAGACAATATTACTCTCCAGGGCTGATACATACTTGACACAAAGTGAATCACCTTCGGATAACCCAGCTCATTCACGAAGTCCATAATTGCATCACCCGAAGGAGGTGACACAAATGGGTGAGCTTGATCAATGTGGGTTATCTCTAAAGCTTCCCTCAGAAGATTTGCATCCAGTGTGAACCAGTTTTCATCCAGCTGAAATCGGTAAGTCGTAGCTTTTTCCACATATGTAAGCGTGTTCTAGAATTGTTAAATGTGGATAGCTGGAACCGAGGCAGAAGCAGTGAATGCCCTGAAGAAGTTTGTGTTTTGTAGAATATCCATAGCGATCTGAAAGATTGGGTTCTTTTGCCTCTTTTGAAGATCCAAGACATGGTTGCTCTTTCCGATAGGCATCCACGCAGCAAAAGGAAGAATCTGATCATCAGATCTTGTGGGAGCAGGAGCGGGAACATTCTCATCAGCCATTTTGTCTGCACAAGGATATCAACAAAGACAGGCAGACATGACATATATTTTGATATTAGATGAGAACATTGACATGCTTCGATTGATTATGGTGAGATTAAGATAACATTGGTCAAGGATATCTGATGAACACAAACAAGTTAACAAGTCCCGGATGGGTGTTAACGAGGTAATTGTGCCTTTGGATTGGGCCTTGAGAGGGTATTAGGACTAATGGGCCAAAACTTTGAGATTCTGGCCCAAACCGCTACCCACTAGACACCAAACCGTTGTGAGGAGAGTTAATCAAACCGTTGTGAAGGTAAATGATCAAACCGCTATGTAGCGGAATGATCAAACCACAACGACCAAACAACTACGAATATAATATTCATTTTTTATCAAACCGCTATGATCAAACAGCTACGAGTATTTTATTCATTTTAATCAAACCGCCATGACCAAACAGCTACGAATATTTTATTCATTTTAATCAAACCGCTATGACCAAACAGCTACGAATATTATATTTATTTAATCAAACCGCTACCAGTTAAGAAAAATTCGAAATAGCGGTTTGGATTATTTTAATAATAAAAATAATCTTCATCAAACCGCTACCTCGTAGCGGTTTGCCTACTCAAATAAAATATTCAATAAGTCAAATCGCTATCACGCTGACCTGGACAAACCGCTATCATGCATTTATATCAAACCGCTATCAAGAATATTTTGACAAACCGCTATCAAGAATATTCAAAGTAAACCGCTATCAAGCATCTTTAATCAAACAACTATCAAGAACGAGTGGCAAACCTCTACCATTTACATAAAATGCAAACGCATTCGACTATCATTTAACGCACTACGGGACATGCATATGAGGGTTCTGACACATTCCTTAGTGATTCCATAAACACATACACACTTAACTACAACAAACAACAACATTTGACTATTAAAAGTCAACATACACTCGAAATTCATCACATTGGATTATTAAGGGATTCATGATCAAACTTGGACATCAAACTAACATTAACTACTTCTAAACAACATATCCCAGCAATAAAAACACTAATCTAAACACTCTATGGCATTTTGATTGAAAAACGAGCATAACCTAGATCATGGCATCAAATTGTGATAGATATAACCTGATCTAGCACTGATCGAGTGTTCACTACACCTATGCGCACCCATCCTAATCACCAAACAACATATATCCATAACATTTAA
The DNA here is from genome assembly GCA_026074375.1 of Tanacetum coccineum. Classification (NCBI taxonomy): domain Eukaryota; kingdom Viridiplantae; phylum Streptophyta; class Magnoliopsida; order Asterales; family Asteraceae; genus Tanacetum; species Tanacetum coccineum. Next base: position 28,277 of record BQNB010013219.1, on the reverse strand, counting down.
AGTTTGATGATATACGATCTAGAATGAAACATTTTGGGTGTGTTTTGGATCGTTTAACTTCTCCTAAAGCATCATCTAATAGCAGTGAACAAAGTTTTTGAGTTACCTTAGCAAGAAATCCAACAAAAATCGAGAATCAATGAATTTGTTCTAGGTAGCGGTTTGCGTGTGAGTGAATGTGTATTTTTGTATTTGACCGGTTTTGAAATATTTGACCAAACGACCAAATCGCTACTCTTTTATACCCATAGTATGGGATTTGGCAGTTTCAGCCCTTATGGTTTCTAACTACATTTATTTTTGGTTTTAAGTATTTTAAGGGTTAAGATAAGATACGAAATTTACACAAATGGTCCCTATAGTTTAATAAAGCAAAGAAACATTTAGCACATTGCACTTAAGTCCCTAAACTTTATAACAAGAGACAAAGATGGCCCTTTGAGTTAAACTACATTAACTCCCCCTCAAATTATAACCACTTTCAAATACAAAAACCTTTTCCATTAATTGAATGATGTGAACTAGAAACCCGTTTGATGTCATAAACTTGAAATCATTCTCCCCCTCAAACAATGACCCGTTTTCTATTGAAAGAGCTGTAGTCGTTGTTTGAGTTGAAAAGTTTATTTTGAAGAACCTGAATTGATGAAATTCGAGCAACACTTTACCACCGTGATTAACACAAATAATTTTTGAAGAATCAATTAAGAAGAAAATTATTTGGTTATAAAAGGAAGACTTCTCTTCCGAAAGAGGAGAAACGCACTGAAACGTACATTAATCCTTGGATGCACGGATATTAAGTAATCCGTGCCCGGGAAAAATTAATTGCCCGTTGTTAGGAACATCTGTCTTTTTGGCGACATGCATTCCTCAGATTGAAAAAACGGGTTGCAGTCAGAAATAACAGCAAGCCATGAAGACATGTTTTGAAAACATTTTGAACTTCCGCTCGAACTTCATTTAAAGACCCGTGTCATTATTGAATGGCATTTCTAGGTCCGTAAATGTTATCGATTTACAGAAGACATGTCTTGAAAAATATTTTTGGTATTTTCTAATTTTTTGATTTTTTATGGTGTTTATAGGTTTTATATTTTTGTATTTTGTTTTTGTGTTTAATTATATACAAATATACATAGGATATAGGAAGACCATCCTTTACTCCTCTTCAACCATGACTTTCTCAACCTGCTCACGAATGAAATGGTGATGTATGGTAATGTGCTTAGACTGTGATTGATGGACATTGTTGCAGCAGAGAGCAATAGCACTGCGGTTACCACAATACAGGGGAATCTTAGTGAATGCAAAGCCGTAGTCTGAAAGCTGTGACCTCGTCCAAAGTATCTGAGCGCAGCAGCCAGGCATGGCAATGTATTCAGCCTCTGTGGTTGAGATCGCAGTGTTTTTCTATTTCTTTGATGACCAACTGACTAATTTATCTCCAAGGATCTGAGCACTTCCTGTCGTACTTCTTCGTGTATTCTGACAACCTGCATGGTCTTGCATCTGACATAGGTGGTTAGTGACCCCAATCAGCGAGTGTCTTTTTTGGATACCATAGGTCCTAATTTAATGGTTCCTCTGAGATACCTCAAAAAAGAACCCGTTTAAGGTGCTTCAGGTGCTTTTTGATAGGCAATGCCTGTTGATATCTAGTACCAGCACACAGGCAAAATAAACAAGGTTGGGTCTGCTGGCAGTGAGATACATTAAAGAGCCGACCATACTACAAAATCGAGTCTGGTCAACTAGAATCCCTAAGGGGTCCTCATCCAGTTTAAGTCGGTCCACCATTGGTGTATCAACAGGGTCACACGAATCCATCCCAAATTTCTTTATAATTTCTAGAGTAAATTTTGATTGATTAATAAAAATGCCTCCGGGATTTTAAGAAACTTGTAATACTAGGAAAAAAAGAAGTTGTCCAATATCATTGGCATTTGGAATTTTTGAATCATCTCATTGGAAAATTTGTCACATGTTCTTTAGGGCTCGGTCGAGGCAAATTTGTTTCATCTACATATATTCTGAACAAGAAGAATATGTTTGCTTGTCTTTTCGACGTTGAATAATGTCGGGCCAACTGCACCCTTGGAAAACTTGTTGTCTAGAAGAAACCATAACAAGGTGTCATACCACGCCCGAGGAGCTTGCTTTAAACCATACAGAGCCTTCTTCAAACGATAAACATGTGTTGGATGATCTGGATCAACGAAACCTTCTGGTTGACTAACATAGACTTCTTCCTTCAACTCGCCATTAATGAATGTTGTTTTAACATCTATTTGATAGATGGTCATGTTCTTACCTGGTGCATTGGCGATGAAGATTCTTATAGCCTCGATGCGTGAAACTGGTGTAAATGATTCTTTGAAATCAATACCCTACTCTTGTCGATATCCCTTGGCCACCAACCTAGCCTTGTTTTGCAGAACATCACCGTACTCATCAAGCTTAACTTTGTAAATCCACTTGAGAGCTATAATCATGACATAGTCTGGTCATGGTACTAATTCCCATACTTAAAGTCGATCAAATTCGTTAATCGAACTTGCTGGTTGAAAACCAGTGTCTTCGAGGTCACGGTTATAGGATTGAAGTTCTTCGATTCGACTTTTGACAGTACAAAGTTGTATAGACACCATAAGGCATCAGTTGCAAGTTGTTTTTTGGTGGATACCGGTCGAGAGGGATTGCCAATGACATTATCAAGCGGGTGATCCTTGCTTCATTTCTCGAGATGATGATGTGGTTGAGTGACATGAGTAGATTCTATTGAACTAATATCCCTGGATGATGATGCTTCAGAACTAGGTTCTGGAGCAAACACGTTTACAAAAGGATCGTTGTCAACATGAGCAAAAGGATTGTATTCAATGATAGTAGATCCAGCTGCAACACCTTGATGTGAACTTGGAGATTGTAATGTCAAAGATGATGGTGAATGACTTAAAGAAGGTACATCTTGATCAATGGTAGTAGAAGAAGGTGTACCGGCTGAATTGACTGGAACTGGAACTGTTTGAGCAGGAGAAGTTGATCTTTCAACACGAGGAGGTTTAAGGTATTCATCAAACATCGGTTAGAATAAGATCTCCAGATCTTTATTTATTGGGGGTACATAAGGTGCTGCAGGGACCAGATTGGGTACGAGCCCTGAACTTATTTGTCTAGGCGTCAAAAATGTAGGGGTGGGTCATGTACTGAGTTGCACAGGATCCATAGACTCGGACAGCTCATCGAATTGAAAGTGAATAGTTTCCATGATTCATCGGGTTCGTTTGTTATAGATTCTATAACCCTTCCTGCTTGGTGTGTAACCAACGAAAATTTCAATATCAGCTGTTGGTTGTAATTTTCCAAGATCCTCGTTGTCATTTGTAGGGTAACAAAGATCACCAAAGACTCGGAGAAAAGTAAGATCAGGCTTCTTATCATGCACTAGCTCGTATAAGGTTTTGTTATGACGAGTGTAAATGAGGGATCGGTTTTAGGTGTTACAAGCAGTAGCAACAACTTCTGCCCATAGAAACATTAGAGCCTTAGAAAATATCAGCATTGTCCTAGCAGCCTCCACAAGAGTACGGTTTCGTCTTTCGACAACGTTGTTCTATTATGGAGTCCTCGGAACTGATTTTTGGTGAAAAGTGCTGACACTTTCATAATATTCAGTCAGAACTTGATTGACAAATTCTGTGCCATTATCGGTACGGATGTATCTGACAGTTTTGTTAAGACCGACTTGTATTTGCTTCAGAAATTTGATGACGAACTCTAGGGTTTCATCTTTCGATCTCAAAAACTTAACCCCAAGTAAACCTAGAATAGTCATCAACGATTACTAAGATGTATTTCTTCCCATTAATTGTTTGCACTCGCATTGGTCCACATAAATCCATATGAAGGGTATTAAGAACTTCCAAGTTGGTGTTTTTAGTTTTGGGTGTGTGGGTATGCTTTTTGCTCTTTCCTAGTTGACATGCGGAGCAAAGATGATCTTTATCAAACTTCAATCTAGGTAAGCCTCTTACTAAATCCTTTCTTGCAAGGTCATTGATGGTACCAAAGTTCAAGTGGTTTAAATGACGATGCCATAACCATGATTTGTTCTTGGAGGCTTTGGGACCTCAAAGAGATTTGGGGAGGACTCTTCATGTCATTCAAACCGAAATAGTGTACAAATTATAACCACGAGAACCTTTAATTAAGTCAACACCATCGGTATCTCAAACATAACATGAATGCTTCCAGAATGCAACTTCAAGATCAGAATCACAAAATTGTCTGACAGAAAAAAGATTGTGTCTCAGTCCTTCTACATAGTATACCATGGAGATCACACTGTCACCAATCACGTAATCTCCATAACCCATGATAGCACCAAAGTGGTCATTCCCGAATCTAACTATCCTAATGAACTTTTTCACGAAATTCCTGAGCTATGAGTGATCCCCCGTCATATGTGTTGAGCAGCCTGAGTCCAAATACCAAAGGACGATCTGTATAACCTGCATTGGAAAATAGACGAAGATAGAGAGTTTGGAAAGTTGGATGCCTAAAATTTGTTAGGGTCCTGTTGGTTAGCATAAGTAACATCAGTTGGCATAGATGTATCAATTGCCTGATTCACAAGTGGAGTGGGAATGCTAATGGGAATTGCCTTTTACTATTTGTTTCTATGTTGGTAACTAGTTAATGGTTTCTAGGAGTTGTCAATTTCTTAGTTATTACAGTTGTTGGGAATTAAGAGCCTCTACAAAGTTAATACTGCTAAACCAACTTAGTACTGCTCAGATTATAACTACCAGTACTAACTGGTTAGTACTGCCAGAAGAAAGTTAGTACTGCCAGTACTAAACTTAATACTGCTGGAGGACTTTATACTGCTGTATGAAGATTACAATTGTTAAAGAGATAAAAGCGTGTTTTGTGATATGTATGGACTGATTCAATGTATATCCTATATAGTTAGAAGATATGTTGATATCTTATAGAAGTTTAGAAGATTTGTAGTTATCTTGTAATGGACTCCTTGGTGTATAAAAGGAGATCCTAGGTTATGGTTTAGAATAACACATCAATCAGTCTTTCTTTGTATTTATAGCTTCAAGGTTGTAAACCCTAGTACTAGACAGAGTCCTCGTATTATTCATTATAATAATATTGAAGCTTTTTGGTTATATGCATTGTTCATTCATTCTACTACATTACAGTTTACTATTACATAGATATTCTTCTAAGTATTAAAGAGTAGATTCCGCATACTCTTTAGTATCAATAAAGTTTCTAGCATATTTGTCTTGAATCTATTCCATACAACTAACCCTTTAACAAGGTTTGTAAGATCTAGTTGGGATCAATAAGTGGTATCAGAGCCTTATGTTCTGAAACTTTGATCTAGAAGAAACAAATAAGAAGAACTCTTTATACAAAAGAGATGGATCGAGAAACTACACAAACTAACGCTGCTGCAAAACTGCCACTTCTCAAATAAGGTGAACATAAGATGTGGAGACTGAGAATAGAGCAATACTTTCAAATTCAAGACTATGCTCTATGGGAGGTCATAGAGAATGGCAACTCTTTCAAGCCAGTACCTCAAACCATATAAAACGCTGATGGTACATCTACTTCAATGATACCTGGTGCTGTTACTACTGAAGAGAAGACCCAAAAGAAGAATGATGTAAAAGCCAGAAGTATGTTGTTGATAGCACTTCCAAATGAGCATCTACTAACTTTTAATCAATACAAGGATGCCAAGACTTTGTTTGATGCCATACAAACAAGATTTGGTGGCAATGATGCTACAAAGAAGACACAAAAGACACTTCTGAAGTAGATGTATGAGAACTTCAATGCTTCAAGCACAGAGTCACTTGACTCTATCTTTAACAAGCTTTAGAAAATTGTAAGCCAGTTGGCCATCTTGGGTGAAAACATCTCTTAAGAAGACCTCAATTTAAAATTCTTGAGATGTTTGCCTTCTGAATGGAACACTCATGTTGTGGTCTGAAGGAATAAACCAGATCTTGACTCAATAAGCTTTGATGATCTCTACAACAATTTTAAGATTGTTGAACAAGATGTCAAAAGAACTACATCATCAAACTCAAGCTCAAACTCTCATAATATGGCTTTTATTTCATCTTCTAGTAGTACAAATGATGTTTTAAAATGTTGATGTTTTATAGCGAGTTGCGTAGCTCTTTAGTTGTTACTGATAGTTATACAAGATAGTACTGCCAAACCTCAGTGCATGCCACTATCTATGATTTGTTTGGATTAATCAACCAAATGGGTGCTCAATTGTTCATGAAGACTAGACAAAATCCATTAAGATGATCTGAAGTAAATGATTTGTTGAAGTGGCATTGGCATTATGAGTATGAGAGAATGAAGGTTTTACAGAGAATAGGAAGAAGATCACTATATATGGAAGTGTTACTGACCAGGAGGATATGACAAGTCCCAAGGTCAGCTGGATATGACAAGTCCAAGGTGGAGTGTTTCAACTGCCACAAGTTGGGACACTTTGCAAGGGAATGCAGAGGACCTAGGAACCAAGATAGCAGGAACAGGAATCAAGACAGCTCTAGAAGGACTGTAAATGTGGAAGAAACTTCTTCCAAAGCCATGTTGGCTATTGATGGAGCTGGTTTTGACTGGAGCTATATGGCAGATGATGAAGTCCCTACAAACATGGCTCTTATGGCTTTTTCAGACTCTGAGGTACATAATGACAAAACTTGTTCAAAAACCTGTCTAAAAAGCTTTGAAACTCTTAAAACTCAACTTGATGATTTAAGAATAGAGTTTAACAAATCTGAGTTCAATTTAGCTACTTATAAAAGAGGGTTAGCATCTGTAGAAGAGCAACTTGTCTTTTACAAAAAGAATGAGGTTATTTTTTGTGAGCAACTTGCTGTTCTAAAAAGAGATATCTCATATAAAGACTCAGAAATTAGTATGCTTAAAAGTGAGTTAGAAAAGCTTAAGCAAGAAAAAGAAAGCAATCAACTTAAAATTGAAAATTTTGATAATGCTTCTAAAAGTCTAAAAAAATTAATAGGAAGTCAGATACCTGATAAATGTAGAAAGGGTTTGGGGTTTGTAAGCTATAATGATGTTCCACCTCCTCCTACAGGGTTATTTTCACCCCCAAACCTTGATTTGTCCAACTCTGGTCTAGAAGAGTTCCAACAGCCTGAGTTTGAAGGCTATGGACCTAAGACTAGTAAGAATGTCAGTAAAGATATTTCTAATGAGGTTAGGGAATCTCCTGATGCCTCAATGGTTGAGAAGTTGGTGTCAGATGATAAATTAGAAAAGAAAACTGTTTTTCCTACTGTTGCTAAGATAGAATTTGTTAGACCTAAACAACAAGAAAAACTAGTTAGGAAACCAGTTAAGTATGCTGAAATGTACAGGTCACAAAGTCCTAGGGGAAATCAAAGAAACTGGAATAATCAGAAGTCCCAACAGCTAGGAAGTGACTTTGTGATGTACAATAAAGCTTGCTTTGTCTGTGGAAGTTTTGACCATGTGCAAGCTAACTGCAATTACCATCAATGGGAAAGAGTAGTACCTGGAAATAATTTTACAAGGGTGAATTATAATTATTCTACTAAAAAGACTCACCTTAGTGCTCATAGAAACATGGTTCCAAGAGCAGTTTTAATAAAAACTGGCCTAAAAGCAGTTAATACTGCTAGGCCTGTTACTACTACTCATCCTAAAACTACAGTTTATAGTGCTAGACCAATGTCACATCTTACTAAATCAGCACAATCAGCTGTAAAGAGGCCCTATAAAATAAAAACAACATTAACTAACAAAAATTTTAGCCAAAAAGTTAATACTGCTAAGGGAAGTTTTTGCTAAGGGGAAAATTTATATTACTGCTAGGCAAAAGCAGGGTTAATACTACTGGTCAAATTTGCAGTTGTTAATGTGTTCGGCAAATCAGGTTTAAATGTTATCAGGCCTCAGCATGTTTTGGTTGAGTCCTACCAAACTTAATTGTGCATCAATATTTGAAGAGAATAATTAATGATTGATGCACGAGGCAGCATCAAGTCAAGTGTGGACTTTGGGGTCCCCAAAAGGAAACTAAATTTCTTATTTATAGTGAGGTTCATCCACAAAGGAAGATTCAATGCTTTGGTTGACAGTGATTGCTATAGGGCAATGGATATGGAACATTGTCCTATCTCTTAGACTTCAAGGGATGGTGATTGGAGGATATGATACCTTTGGGGGAGGAGACAAATGCAAGGCAAATTTACTGGTATAGGAACTTCTTCATAACTGGTAAAAAATTGTTTTTGAGGATGTCGTACTTTTGTAAGGAGTAAACGTTTAATCCTTTTTGTGTTTCTTACATATATGTGACAGAACGAACAATGTTCTTTTTACTAACATGAATGTCTTGTTTTTGTCTCTAACTTTTAAAGTTACCTTGAGAGGAATCAATTTATACTTAGGGTTCTAGAAAAGAAACAATATGTACAGTGTTGATATGAGAATATTTGCTTAAAGAGTGTTTAACTCTTATCTTTGAATACAAAGGCCCACTTGATGAATTCATTTTGCTATGGATAGGTAGGTAGGTTCATATTACATTTTAAAAAAACTATTAATAAACTTGTTAGGAAAAATATTGTTAGAGGTTTACCTACAAAACGTTTTGAAAATGAACAAACTTGTGTTGCTTGCCTTAAGGGGAAAGGCAACAAGAGCCTCTTGAAAGGTCTTAAGATTCAAAAAATTAGTACTCAGGCTTTATTCATGTTGCATATGGACTTATTTGGTCAACTTTTTAATGGAGCCGCTTAAATGCATAAGAAAGTTATTGTCTAGTTGTCAATGATGAATCTTTAGCAGATTTTACTTAGGTTTTTATTTAGATCTAGGATTGGACTAGTGGCATTCTTAAGAGATTTATAAACTAAAAATAAGAAAAAATTTATGTGGTTGATAATGAAAAGTTAAAGGATAATAGATGGTGACAATGGTAAATAGTTAAGAATAAAGTTATGAGTGAGTTTTGTGAAAAGGAAGGGCATTAAGAGGGAATTAGTATAGCTTCTAGAACTCTCAGCAAAATGGTTTTGCTGAAAAGAAGAAAAAGGACATCTAGTTTTATGGGGTGCTAGAAAATACATGTTAAGAATACTCTAAGTTACCTACTACATTTTAGGTGGAAGCAGTTAAATACTTGCTATGTAACAGGAATTAGGTATTAATAGTTACAGCTTCATAACAAGACCCCTTATGAATTATTAGAGGTAGAACACCTTTCTAAGGCTTTTCATGAAAACCTTTGGGTGTTCATGTTTACCATTCTTAATACCTTAGATTATCTAGGCAAGTTTGATGGAAAGTTAGATGAAGGACTCTTTGTTGGATACTTATTAAATAGTAAGGCTTTTAGGGTATACAATATTAGATTTGTAACAAGTTAGAAGAAAAGTGCATATTAGGCTTCTTGGAGATTAAGCCTAATTATTGAGGTGGTGGATCAAAGTGGCTGTTATGATTATTGATGTTCTAACTCGGAAATCAATGAATTTATGTGTCAGTTGTTGCAAGGTACAAGATCTATGATTTCTTAGGTTAAAAAAAGAAAAGTGTCTGGTCAGGTCATTCAGCAGGGAGGAGACATGGATCTAGCCAAGGACTACATTTGATGCATGTGGAAATATGGTTCCACTATTTGATTTTCTTTAAAGAATAAAGCAATTGATGAACACACTTCTAGTGAATGTGGAAAGAAGGATGATGAAGTTGTAATTAAGGAAATGTGGGAATTAATGATCAAGAGAAGCCTGGAAAGAGTACTCAAGGTATTAATACTGTGAACAAAAGTATTAATAATTGCAAGTAACAAAATTTTTAATACTGGTAGTTTAAAATATTAATACATTGATAGTACAAACAGTTCTAATGCACCACTTAAATAAGCCACACCATACTGACTTCTTTGGTAATGACTATGGAAGTGGATGATGAGCAACCTTTACTCCCACATATCCAGTTCAATTTATTACTCCCAATACAAGAATTCATAAAGATCTTCTCCATTGAATCATTGTGAATGTATTCGTGAAGGTCTGGTGTACAAAAGAAGAAATGACAAGGACTTACAAAATGAAACAAGGTTTTCAAATTGTGTGTTTATGTATGGAAACAAAATCATGAAGGACTTCATACTTGGTTGTTTGCTTGTTTTCTATATTAGCGAAGTAGACAAAAGAAGGTAATAAGGCAATAAAAGATCTTGCAGGATAGAAAGTTGCAAGGAAGAGCTTTACATTTCAAATTAAAACAAAGTTGGACACTGGTGGAATTACCATATGGCAGAGTTCCATTGGGACCAACAAATGGGAATACAGAAAACAAGAAAGATGAGAGAGGTATTGTAATTAGAAACAAGGCAATGCTAGTTGCACAGGGTTACACTCAAGAAGAGGGAATAGATTATGATGAGGTTTTTGCTCCAGTTGCTATGATTGAAGCAATTAGGCTGTTCTTAGCCTATGCCTCATTCAAAGACTTTGTAGTATACCAGATGGATGTGAAGAGTGCATTTTTGTATGGCAGATGAGAAGAAGTCTATGTCTGTAAAATTCCAGGGTATGAAGATCATAGTTTCCCTGGAATAGATTTATAGGTAGAAAAGGCATTATATTGGTCTCCAATTCAAGCCTACCTAGAGCTTTAGTCATGGGGGACTTTTCCACCTATTTATTGACAATTGGATTTAGATAGAGGCCAAGTTAGATAAGTATTTGTAAATTTAAAAGGAGTCAAAAGATAATATTTCTCACTATTCAAGTTATGTTGATGCATATATTTTTTGGGTCTACAAGGATGGAGATAGTGTACTGAGTTTGAGACAGATAAAAGCATAATGGCTTATTAGATGAGTTTATGGGATAAGTCACTTTTTTTTAGGTACTGCAAGGGCCACAAAAAAAGGATGGGTTTTCATTATGTAGAACAAAATATTATGGATGACCTTTTGAAGAAGTTTATTTATTTCAACTGTGAAGACAGCAAGTACACCAATAAGAGACTTCAAACAGACATTTTACTCAAAGGATGCCGAAGCTAAGATGTTGATTTTCACTTATTATAGATCAATGACTTTGGATATTGATGTTCTAACAAGCTTCTAGGTCCTGATTTAATGTTCTGTGTATGTGTTGTTGCAAGATTTTCATGTACCCTTCAAGCTTTACATCTTCAGCTGTGAAAAAAGAATCTTTAAGATACTTGAAAGGGGGACACTTAAATTTGGCCCTTTGGTATCCTAAGGAAATCCCACTTTGTCTTGGATGGCTATATACTGACAGTGGAATAGCTGGTGCTTAGTTAGGACAGAAAATCCACACAGGAGGTGTCAATTCTTGGAAGAAGATTGATTCCTCATGGCACATTCAAGAAAGCAAACTATAGTTGCCAACTATACTACTGAATGCAGAATTCTCGTCTGGCTCGTACTAGGTGCTGTGGACAAAGTAATATGGATTTAAAACATCAAATGCTGGTAATATGGATACAACTTATGAATACCCAAGATCTTTCATTGGACAATGAAAGCACATCTGCATAGTTTGAATCCCGTGTTTTAATTCAAAGCTAAGCCCTTGAGGATTAGACCATCACTTCATCAGAGATTCAATGAGAAGAGCTTATTCCCAATGATCAGGATTCACAAGTCAGAATGTGACAATATTTGCTCACAAAAGCTTTTGATATTAGTAGATTTCAATATTGATTGCAAGTATTGGAATTGCTTAAACACCTAAAGTATTATTTCCGAGGGGAGGTTATTGTGTCAATATGGCAGGGATTATTTTACTAAAGTGAAAAAGTTGGGCATAAACAAAAAGTAGAAGTGGGTGTAGGATCAGTACCATTACACTAACTCCAATACAATTCCAACTGTTCACTAATTTAATTTTAAACCAAATAATGGTTCTCATCATTAATCTCAACCAAAAAAGCCTTCCAAAAAAACCTTGGAAAGCCAAAAGGCACTTAGATGTCTCAGTTTAGTGGGACTAATTTACCCTTTTGTAGTAAATGAATGGACTGTCACTCAGGAGAGGGAGAAGGATTAAATGGATTTACGGCTGCCACTACAATCTCTAGGCTTAGAAAGCAGGGTGCAGGACACGTGGAAACATAAATAGGGGACCCAATCCGTGGAACACTTAATGAGCCCTCTTCCTTAGGGAACTGGTATCAGTTAGTGGTTCCCAGGTTGCAAGATTACATAATATGGGGGGAAAGGGGGGGGGGGGGTGTAGAAGTCAAAATAGGTTTGAAGAATGGCATTTAAAAAGATCCAAGTGAATCCACCTCTCTCAAGAGTTAACACACTTGGAAGTGGGGAGGATAGCATGAAACTAAAGGAATTGATGGAACTTTGTACAAAACCGTCTGAAAGGGTTCTTGATTTAGTGAGAACATGAATTAAGAGAAATTAGTAAGTTTAAAAACATACAGAGTGTTTAAGTGAGAAAAAGAAATGAGAGATGTTGTGAGTTCAAAAACAGATAGAGAGATGTGTGAAACAAAAATAGATAGAGTAATTCAGTGAGAAAAATAAATGAGAGATAAAAGTGAGAACAAAAACAGAAAGAGAGTTTGTGAGTATCAACATTGATAATGGAAATGCTTTTTGAAATGAAATTAAGGTTTAAAAACTTGGTACCTTATAACGTTAATTACTGGCATAGGAATTATTTAGTATGATGGGCATTTTTTAGTATGTTAGTTAAATTAGTATTCGGCTGGGGTGTTAACTTAGTATATTTAGGCTAACTTAGCTACCTGCTAGGAATACACTTAGTATGTTTGGGGGAAATACAGATATGTTTTAATTAAATAAAACGTTGAGATATATTCCGCCAATACTTCGCCTATAAGTTTCTAAATTGGGAGAATTATAATCTTTCTTTACATATAGAAATTTCATCCAAACTCAAAGTTTATTCAGTCTGTCAAATCAAACTTTTTAGTGCTCTCTTTAATATTCAATAGACTTGCCAAATCACATATCTTATTAAGGACCAAACACCAGATCTCAATCGGAATACTTTCTCCAATCAAACAACTGGTGAATTTGGAAAATATGTGACTACAACACACATGGTAGCCTACTTCACGAAGCAGAGGGAAGTGAAGGATTATCACCAGATAGTAGATTTTCTAAAATATAAAGTCACATTTTGGTATGCTTTACTGTAAATCCCACATCTTAAGTGTCTATCTATCAAATGTTTTTTGGCAAATGTACAAAGAACCCTTGATTAATGAAGTGATAGAAATAAACTATCACAATTAGATGGAAAGATACGATATGTTAATGAAGGGGCATAAGTTAGGCGGGCCATATCAAGTTAGAAGATTCTGATGGTAATTAGTACTTGCCTCACATACTAAAAATTTTTTGAACAAATTGCTTTTATGCTGGTATGTGTCCAAACTTGGACAAACTGGACTTTTCAAAGGACACTTTTTCCCTCAGTGGATGTTCTTTTTACATCCATACATACCTACTCTGTCTTGTTCTAAGAAAATCTGCTGGGAACAATTTAGTAGCAAATATTATGAAATGCTTATTATTTGCTTGGCCAATTAATAGGAAAGTTAATTTCTATAAAATGATTTTGATGGCATGATGAAAAAACTTGGATAGTAAACACAAATTTTTTAATTGTATTCCAAGATTTCTTTCCAAGTGTTTTTGAACAAGGCACAAGAGACTGCTTAAACCTATACACAAGAACTTACTTTTGACTCCTAATCATCACTAAAAAACTTTTTGGCAATATGAGGAGGCTTCTAAGGGTTGTCTAGGGTATATATTCCATTGGTTACCAACAATTGCATGTTCAGGGCTAATTTTCAGGGTGAAGGACTCAACTCACAACCCCTATTTCACCAAAAAATTAGGGGGAACACACAGGAAAAAAAGAAATTAGTGTACAAATTCTGCCAGTTATCTAATCCATCTAATGTAAGCCGTGAGGCAGCATTTACAGTGTGTTGTCAGATATGGAGGGGCTGCCACTACTATCACTGGCTTAGAAGTAGGACAGGGGAGTGGTAACATCCTTATATACCCCCATATCCATGCCCTATGATTAACCTCTCACCCAGAGGTCTCACACCTGTAAGTGTTTGAGGGCTGTCTTGAACATAATGAAATGATGGAAATTGTTAAAAATTGTTAGATAAGAGTTGTAGGCTTTGAGAAGGGACTGAGGCAGACAAAGAAAGTTTATGGTGCTGCTTATACTGCTTTAATCAAGAAGGTCAAGGAGCTGGAAAAGAAAGTTAAGAAGTCCCAACCTACTAAAAGAAGAAGATTGTAGCTTGTTCTTTCTGATGAGGAAGAAGATTTGGTTTCAGAGGATCCTCTCAAACAAGGGAAGGGTATGATAGATGAAATTGATCAAGTGCAGGAGTTATTTGGTCTTAGTGGATTAAGGGGGAGGCACATAGTCAAGAAGAATCTAATCTGAAGTCAGTTTAGGAGTTCTTAGTGCAGCTTAGGTATCGTTGCAGTTACAGCTAGAGAAATTGTTCAGAACTTTATACTAAGAAGAAGAAGGGCAGGTTAAGTACTGGCAATGGTGTCTTAGTATGCTAGTAGGTTTTATTTTAGTTAATGCTAAAGAATTAGTTTTAGTATGCTGGTGCAATCAATTTCGCAGTAGTATGATGGGTATGATTCAAAAAGTTAACATCAGTATTCCGTCACCAGTTGCAGTCATAGTTAAAAGGTAAACATAATAAATGGGGAATCTGAAGATGAACTAGACCAGAGAACAAAATTACAGCACGAACCAAGATAGCTTGGTTCATTGAAGCAGTGTGAGGTTGCAAGAGGAATTACGGATGAAGAAGGAAAGATAAAGGATGGCTAGAGTATTTGAAGACAGGGTTTAATCTTTTACTAAGGATGAATGGGAAAAAACATTAGAAGGAAAAGAGTTAAAGTGATGGAAAGGGGAGCTAACTACAGAACTACAAAGGCCGGGAAGAAAAGTAAAGTGAAGTTGATCAAGCAAAGATTGCTTTGTAGATCTTATTAATCCAGAGAAAGAAAAATCTTTTTGTGACAAAAAAAAAACTAAGCAACAAAGGAAAAAAGCCAATGAAAAGCTAACATGAGGACTTATATGTCAATTATATCAAGATGTGTGAAATTATAACAATGTAGCAAATAAAAAAGGATTTCCTTTTGATGAGAATCACGGGACTTATTTGAAGTAAAAATGAGGATTGGACAAATATTTTATAGCATGGAGGGATGAAGGTTAGAGGAAGTAGGCATCAGAGGTAGCGAGCTGGAAGTTTCAAATCAGAGTTTTAATTTACAGAAGCTGGAGGTACTAAAAGGAACTAAGAGACTTGGTAACAAAAGGTTTCTAAGAAGGCAAAAGTAGATGAGCTAATCACAAGAAGAGCTACAGAGTTGAATGGTGAATATAGTTAGAAGAAATGATGGAATATTGAAGCCTGTACAACAAATTAATCCACTATTCGGACTGTGGAGGTTATACATGAAGATTTCAAGAAAGTAGTAGAAAATCATCAGGGTTGGTAATCATACAGAGGTATATCAGGTTTTTAAAGATATGCTAAAGACTTTTGACAGGATAAATTTTAATCAGACAAATAAGGTGCGGTCTGGTTCAAGGATAGGTTTACACAAAAGAAAATCCAACAAAAGATACAAGAAAGAGAAATCTGGGTAAAGTTGTCAGATACTGTTGAAACTGGAAGCTGATGATGGAGTTATGGAACCTTTGAATTATATGCATTTATACATTGACGTGGAGGCTTATATGATAACTGTTGGAGGTCATCATGTTTCCTACTGAGAAAGGAATGGATATTTTATGTGGTTTAGAGGGAAAGAATATCCTATGTCAGAGGGGTTTAGACTTTAATGTGGTTAAAGTATTAGTAGATCAAACATAGAGATGGAAAATGGCTCTCTAAACGGTTTAGTATTCATACAGGGACAGGAAAAGACCAAGGACAATGAATTGTTTTAAAAGCATTCCTCTCAGAACAGAGGGTTTTAAAATCAATAAGAATATCTTGATGATTTGGAGGTAAATCATAAGTTTAGGGAAGGATTGTTGGGAATTAAACTCATTGCACTTAGTACTGCTAAGCCAAAGACTTTGTATGATAAGATTCAATAACTGCCATAGTACTAACTTGTTAGAGGTATTGCTCGAGAAGTTAGTTTTACACATACAACACCGTCACTCATACTCGCCAGTACTAACTTAAGACTACTAAAGGACTTAGTACTGCTGATGAAGATTAGTGCTGCTCATGATGGAAGACGTGTAAAGAAGATATGTATTGACTTATTCAAGTGTATATCTTATTTAGTTAGAAAGATACGTATCAGATTAGAATATAGAAGATTTGTAGTTATCTTGTAAATGACTCCTTGGTGTATAAAAGGAGGTCCTAGGTTAGAGAGTCAATATGCATCACCCATTACATTTTTCATAGCTTTAATGTTGTAAACCCTAGTCTAGACATAGTACTTGTATTATTAATCTTAATAATATTGGAGCTTTTTGTTACACACTTGTTATAATAATTTATAGTTTATTTAGTAATTACTACGCATATAAAGTAGATTCCAACATACTTTTAGTATATATACCAAGTTTTTTCCATTGTTATTTTGGCATTTATCCCAAGGTAAATAATTTTAACAAGCTTAAAGAAAACAGATCAAGGTTGGGATCAAACACTATATCACACCTGTTCCAACACACCTTGTACAGGGATCATACAGACTCTGTACAGACTCTGTAAGGTATATAGAGTTGACACACCGCTCGACAAAAAAAGGATACACAAATTTACTGAAAGTAATGCAGAAATGTATATTTGGACACAAGGATCTAACGTGGTATCAATGGACTGGTAGTCGTGGCAGTCCACTGGATCAAACCAGAAGAGAGATATTATTAAGCTCTGAGCTTAAATGCTAGGATTGTGCCAAAATGCACGATCATGCTAAAACTTGACGGACCCATGTCATTGCCACGCCCCGTGCTAAACTGCACGGGGGTCTATAAACAGCACCCCAAATTTAGATACAAGGTTGATTAACAATGAGGGGGTGGTGGTATTTATAAGTGTGAGACAATCTCAAGTTTATATATTTACGATGAAGGGATATGGGGGTTTGCAAAATATCCTCTCAACACTGTAACTACCAATAAGCTCTTAAACGATAAGACGAACTGTTCTAGGAGTAATTTGGACACATCTCCTACTCTAGTGGAACGAGTGATTGTCTCTGAAAGCTATCGGGTAACTTGATTAACTTGGGGTTACGTCACCTGTGCCACACACATCGGGGTTGTCACACCTCGAAAATTTCAAGTCAATATTTTAAACTTTTCCGACAATTATTTTTGACTTTTATACGTTACGTTTGAATCTGGCATGTTTATAGGAAGTTTAACCCGCGTAAATCTTGTAAAAAACTGTCATGGGTGTTTCGATTGACATTTGAATTTAGTTTAGGATTTATATATGGAGTTATTTTTTATATTTTTAAGTGTTTCGTAGGTTTACGATTACTCCCTGATATATATTTTTTAAGCTTTAACGTTGTTTAAAATCTACGTTTTTTTGCGTTTTTAAACTACACGGAAACCCATCGAAAACTGAAATATTTTCGTGTAACTTTAGTTATCGTCCCATTATGTTCTCTGAAAGTAAAAATTTCGGTTTCCCTCTCTTTTTATATATTGGGACGCCCCTTAAAAAACCAAACCAAAATGCACATTAGTCTTGAAATCTAAAATCAAAGGCATTTTTTTTTGAATTTCCCATGATTGTATGAAAGTGACACATCGAGAAGGGTTTATTTCTCATGCCCATTTCCCTCAAGTTAAAAAAAAAAAAATGTGATACTTATGCACTTGATCATTTGACCAACTCAAGGACCAAATTGGCAATCTAGTATGGAACAAAGACTCAAAATTTGAAACCATATAGGTCCTTTGACCTTGTTTCGATCTTGAACCTCACACAAAACTTTGCGTGCTGTGTTGTCCATCTTAATATTATTTACCCTAAACCTACATATATTTCCTATAAATACAAAGCCAATCTTCATAATTAGGGTTTACTACTCATTTTTCCCAAAGCTCTAAAAAATCTTTCTCTTCTTTCTTTTTTTCAGGCCGCAAAAAAAAAAAACAAACCCCCCTTATAGGGTTTTTTTTTTTTGATTTCCTTAAGGAAATAAGTATTATAGGTTGATTCCTTGTTTAATACCTAAGGTGTTATCAAGTGTTGGTTCTTTGGATTTCAATGTTTTCTTCTTTTTAGATTAAAAACTAAGGATTTTAAAGATTTATTGTTGGGTTTTTATAGATCTAGTGATTTTGGGGTTATAGATCTTGTAGATTTTTCTTACTTGTTCTTATTCTTTTAAGTGCAGTCCAACCTAAATAGGGTCGTTGGATTTAGTATCCGGGGCGTGATGTCACTGAATATCTCAAGTACAAAGCTTAAAGAACGACCTCTAAGGGTACGTTTGAAAAATAAACACCGTTGCATAAAAATAAAAAAATATTTTAATAAGTTTTAATCGATCAATTCAAAGATATTCAAAAAGTTTAAAATGCGGAAGCTTAAATAAGTTCAAACGGTATTTAAAAGAACATAAATAAATTTTGTAAAACCGGTCAGGGGCAATAGAATACTACATAAGTCAAGCAACGGAACCATCCAAGCTAAGCACTGAGAAAAATATGCTTAACAAGTAACCATAAAGTTGATTGAATTCAATAGGTATAGTTCAAAAAACGTAGTTAATGTGGGGGGACCACAAGATTATCAAATGTATTCGACAGTTATGGAGATACAACTCACATATAGATGTATTTACGTTGCACAAAGTTCTGACACTGAAGTATCTGAAAGTAGCATGTAAGTGCTATATAAGACTTTCCCTCATGTGTTCGACAAGACACTAATAGTTTTGACATGACAATCTATCTGGTTAGTCTTGGCAAAATCGGGACTAGGTAGTGCTTTTACCGGATTAGGATAATTAGTCCAATAGATCTATTTATTCACTGCGTCACTTACACAGGCAGTCGGTTAAGTGATATAAGTCAGTTCATGATTAATTCGGGGCAATAGGTGGTCTAAACGTAATTAGGCAAACAGTAAACGGGGGAGTTTCTACTTATAGTTATTGTGTCTAGTTTTATAAACAAAGCAATGTTTCTACCTAAGGTATATAAAAACAATTATATCAAAAATAATAAAGTAGGACTATGAATCACTTGGATTGGTGAATCGGCAGAGAAGAATAGTTAGAATAAATCACACGATAAGAACGCGGTTCAAACAAAGACAAAACTATGAAAACAAAAGGTTTTTGTTTAATATGGAGTAGTAACGAATTACGGGTTAATGCATAAGTCATATTTAGTGCATTTGTTAATATGTTTAGAAAATAAACGTGTGATGTATAGTAGTTAAAATGTTTTCGTAAATAAAACGGTAAATAATTATAGTATGTTACTAATATATTATATAACCACTACTTAATGTTAATTAAAAAGATTTATTTTTATATATTTAAATATATATTATATAATATTTTCGGGGCAATTTATTAAATTCTTTGATTAATATAGTTTTTTTTTTATATTATGCAGGTTTTATTATTTAATAAGTATTATAATTTATAAAAAATTTCGGCATGCCCCGTTCGTGTTTACCACGTTTTTTCCAAAGTGTTAGACTTTATTAAAAAACTATTTTCAATACTTTAATCCATTTTTATAATTACAAATATAACATCATCAAAACTTTTATTATTAAATCAGAAGACCATTTGGACCCTTATTGGTTTAGGCAATAAAGCCTATCTTTTATTTTCGTTAACGTCCCAACCATTCAAATAGTTTAAGGGTATAGGTCTAAGTCGTACACTTTAAAAAGCTTATTAATAAACTTAGTATAATAAGCTAACCGTAGCTTTTACGCTTGGTGTATTGTATTTTGTTGGCTGGCCAGTTAAGTTAAAAAGTAGTATTATTATCATATAGGATAGCAAAATATTAAATATAAAACAGCGACTTAAATAATAAAGCTTCAATAATCTCTATAAAGCCCAAAAAAAAGGAACCACATATGTAAGAATAAGCTTTGTGGATGTTGGCTTGTATGTGGGAGCGGTAAAAGGCACGCAAACATATTGATTATTTATTAAGCGAATAAATAAAGATTTACTGTTGTCTTCACAAAATTAAGCTAAACAAAATAAGCGAAACAAAGTAAGCTAAAACAAACATTTTCTTTCTTTCTTATTTAGGCCGACCTAAATCAAAGCACATAAGCTCAAAATAATCAAAATAGCTATTTACAAAGTTTTATTAATATAAAGCGAATAAAATAAAGCTAGAAATAAAGTCAATAAATTAAGTTAAGGCAACAAGTTGAACAAAATTTTTTTTGTTTTCTATTTTAGGAGAACATTATAAGTCACATAAAGGCTCGCAAATTATCAAAATAAAGCTTTCAAAATGCTTATTATATAAGCCGATACAAATAGCTATAAATATACAATTTTGATTCACGAAATGACCACGAATCACAAAATATACGTTCCTTTATATTTCTTTTTATTAATTTTTGAACCATTTCAGATAACTTTTGAAGGTTTTTGTAGTTTTAACAAATCTTGTTTTTATAAAATAAGTTGTAAAATAGTAATGTATGATAAGATGGATTATCGAAAGTACAATGTTTTTAATAAATTGATAGATTTACAAGATTAAAGTTTTAGAAGGATGAAAAAGACAAATACAAAACAAATGTTGTTTAACAAATACCGAATAATACAAATGATTCAAACCCTCAACAAATCTGCAAGATTTTTATGATTAAGATGAAATGTTATGTGTTTATGTATGTGTGGTGGTTTTTCGTGGACCGGAGGAACAAGAGAGCAAAGCACACTCAAATGTTAAGTGTGTTGTGTTTTATGAATGATGAAATGCGAAGTACCAAGGTTTATGTGAAGCAAACTCACACACTAAAAAGTGTGTGTGTGTGTGTTCATTGTAATAGGACAAGGAAGGAGAGGGCAAATGATTCCCCAATCACATGAAAGCAGGACATAAATGAAGTTGGTAACCTTGTCTTATTGTTTTGAATTCAATTGGCATCTTTGGTTTCCATGGGTGTTTTGTGTTGGACGCATAAAGACGGGGGGGGGGGGGACAAAATGGTTTCCAATATTTTATGATTGCTAGTGTTCTTGTTTGATTTAATTTCTAAGCTTCCATGCATATTGTTCTCTTTTAAATAAAACACGATTTACGAATAGTAACGAAAACGACTAACGGTTCTCAGAAAATTATTAACTAATCTTTAAATATTTGGCTTAAAATAATAAAAACGTGGTTATTCAAATATTTACAACGTTTTAGGTGTCCTGGTTCGCTCCCGAGGGGGGATATTTCAGATAAAATAGCGGGAGGAAATACCGGTTAAACGTAAAAAGTAAAACGAAACTTTAAAATTAAACATTAGAGACCGATAACGGCTAAATTTAATGAAGGAAAATTATGGGGGTGTACATTTTTCCTCGTTAGAAAGAGCTTGTGTCCTCAATGTAAGATGTAGATTTGCCAGGGTGCAGGAAATTGGGATAAGATGAGGGTATTTTTTTGCATTTGATTTCACGTTCCCAGGTCTGAATCAGGACCTCTTAGAGGTTCTAGTGTTACTATGACCAATCAGAATACGAACTCTGCTTATTTAGACGATTGACTCCACGGTCAATGACCTTCGACGGGTTCTACAATAAATGCAGTTTGTCATCCAATTTAGGATTCATCCAACGTATATAGCAAGAGGTTCATCAACCCACATTACTTCTTCAAATTCGAGAGACGTAAAAAACGTACTAATGAACTCTACTCAACTGCATCTGGGAGTTCAAGATGATAGGATGGCGGTTCTTACTTTGGAAATGATCGTAACAGGTCCTATATAGCGAGGAGTTCAGCTTTTCGTTTGACAAAACCGTTATACCCATTTCTATGGTGGACACTTTAGCTGGGGAACTTATCTCTATTTGAAAACTCAAGGGGGGTTTCGTTTACATCGCATTACTTTTTTGACGGTCACAGAAGCTTAGTACGGTCTTGATTTGATAATGATCTCTTAGTCGTCGTGGTAATAATTCTCTCGGGGCCAGGTGAGCTTGTCTATCTTCCACTTCAGCTTAGAAGATAGGTGATCGACATTGCGCCATTACCATCATGTCAATGGAGCAGCCTAAGCTAGTATGGTAATGTTGATTGTCGCAATTTTACTACGGTAAATGTTTACTCCATCCTTTTCAAAAAGCTCTCGAACACGGGCAATACATGTCTCAAAATGTTTTGAATGGTTCTCTGCTCTGAAATACAATCTGTGGATGGAAAGCTATTATCATATCCAATCGAAGTACATTAATGCCTTATTTAGGGATTTCTAAAATGTGAAGTGAACCTCCCTCACGATCGAAGATGATCGCAAATGGCAATATATGCCTGAGATAATTCTTCAAGTACTATTCATCAAAAATTCTCAAACGTTCGTCAATCTTTCTCGAATATGCAAAGAAAAATGAGCAAACTTAGTTGAGACGGATCAACGGGATAACCTAAATGTTGTCTTGATTCGGGTAGCCTTCTTTTGGCAATTTTAGTCATTAAAAGTCCATCGTTTATGTATTTCAATTTCGATTGTGGGATTCTGGTTTAAATCAATACAGACAGCTTTAGATATTATAATTAAACCTTGGCACATAGTTAATTACAATTTCTTGAATAGGTGGCGTTTCTGCTTCATTGATTGGGCCACCAATAATGCTTCTTAAGGTCTAGGTACATCTTATTCGATCCAGGGATGGATTGGCATACTTTGACCTTATTGAGACTCATGCATAATTAAAGTCTCAGATCACAAAAACGCGGGGAATCAACTTCGATTGGTTCAAAAACATAACGTTCCGTCAGCTCGAGGTTCTAGCTTGTTTAATCATCGTCGTTGCATAAATCTTTGTTGATGAAGTTCTATTCTTTCCTGGGCTTCTGATTGAAGCATCAAAATCTGTTAGGAAGGATTCTTAAACCCTTATGGTATAACTATTAGGCCCGAAAAAATGTAGCGGCTTACTTCTTTCCTTTCGGTCAAGAGGATCAGCACCATTGTATTTCTCCTGGGGTGCTACTCAAAATCTCACTGGTCGTAGTCGTTAACAACTTTAACCCACAGTCGTTGTCTCATGTTCAAACTCCTTTCTGATCGAGAGAGTGTTGAAAACTCTTGTGACAGTGGAACACGACGCACATCTTGTACTGTACAGATTAGTGTTCCATCCATCTTAAGTAAACCACAACTGACAAGCTCTAGGTCATGTGTGGTATATTTCCTCTTGCGAACCTTAAGTTGGCGAGATGCGTAAGCTATGACCTTCTCCTTTTGCATCAAAACCGCGCCCCCATAACCTTTATGGAAGCATAGCAATTATCCACAGTTTTCACTTCCTCGGGTAAAGCCAATATTGGGCACTACACAATTTTGTTTTCAAAAGCTGAAAATACAGCTTGCCTTTTTCCCAATAAACTTCAAGTTTTTTGAGTCAACTTTGTCATTTTAGGTTCTAGCGATTTTCGTGAAAAACCTTCGATAATCGTCGGTAGTAACGGCCAAATCAAGAAATTGACACCAAAAAATCTCGGTTGGTGTCTTAGGTGCACGCCTAATCCTTGATAGACTCATTCATAAGCTGTGGATCAAGTGGAATCTTCGCTTACTATTAAATCACGAGACAAAAAATTAAACTTTAAAGCCAAAAAAATACAAACTTTAAAAAATTGGGCGTATAATCTCCTCTTAAGAATCAGAATTTAACTTTAAGTTCCCTTATGTACTTTTTGCTCTTGAGAACTCAAAATATATGATGAACTACAATCCGGAATATATCCAGATACGGTTTGCCACACACGAATTCATCAAATCATTGAATCTTTGGTGGTTAGTCAAACAAACGACCATTACTCTAGGAAACTGTCTAGTGACCATAGCGAGTCCTAAATTCAGTCTTGGAAATGTCTTCCTCACGAACTCTGAGTTGTGATATAACCAGATGTGGTCGATTTAGAGGTAGACTATGGCTGTAGTTGATCAAAACTCTCTCGCGACGATTCTACGACTCAGTATGGGTTCAGTTTTCACAGTAAGTTTTTTTAGTTCCAGATAGTCGATACCACACTCTCACGAAAGATATTCCATCATTTTTTTTGGGAACAAACAAAATGAAAGCTCCCCAGGGTGAGGAACTAGGTCTTATAAATCCTCTGTTAGAAGGTTCCTGCAACTGAGTGGATAATTTGGCAGCAGTTTTCGGTTGGTGCTAATCGGTTCGCGGGCTCAATGCTTACGTGCAAGCAACCAGGACTAAGTGTGATTCCGGCTCTATTCAAGATGTCGAGCAGGCGGGTAGGCCCATGCAAGTCTATTGGCAAGATTCGCAATTTCTGTATGATTAACGTCCTAAAGGCTTCTTCCTTTGGTGACTGGTCCTCAGTTTCTTGATGTATTGCGCAAGATAAAATGACCATCCCTTCTGTCTATACTTTTGGGTTTTTACATATTACGATATGTGTTTACATGGGCTTTAACTTACTTTTTCCGTCTAATCGTTCACCTCGGATTTAACACTTTCATCTCATAAGGTATACGGAATGACTTTCGTCAAAACAATCAAAGCGTGGTATTTCGCCAAACAGTCCATACGATAAATGACGTGAAAATACTAAGTTCTACGGGATTAGAATCTATGTCGAATGGCATCGACCTACATAATCCTAACAATACAAACCTCTAGACAACATTTGTTTCTGGAAATTATTTCCATGGCAGTTTATGGCACTAATTAGTGTTAAAGTGGATGGTGCACATCAAGCAAAGCACTAAGTAGGACACAAACTTCATATGGCTCCCGAAATAGACTAGCATAGAGAGCATAAAGTTTATTGAGAGGTTGTACGTGACAAACGTTGGAATTGGGGTTTGCTCCCCTCCTCCTAAATAGACGTAAGCTTTGTGTAGTTCATTTTACCTCGGCTGGTTTCCAATCTTGTTTTCCATCTTGTTTCCAGTTTGTTTTACGGTTTTTGATTTGCTCAAACTTGGGTGGCACTTTTCCTTACAATGTCATGGCCTTCCTTACTATAATAAAACAAAAAAATTATAAACCCCCGGGGCTGATCCAAAATAGGGCTTTGAGTGTTTAGAGTAAACTAAAGCTGTACAATCCTAGTTATATGGATAATTCCTTACGTTTCCACACTCACAGTACAGGTCGCATGGTGCAACTTTCATTGTATGTAGTAGGGAAGAGATCCTACTTACTTTTTTCATTTTTCCGCTAAGTAAGTTTGCCACATTTTGGCTCAACATTTTATCGTTGGAAAATTGTTGTTTGGCCCCTGGATTGTTCTTTGGGTTGTTATCCCAACCTTTCTTGTTTTTAGCACATCTTGATAATCCTTAGTTTTGATCCCATTGAGTTGTTGGCAAACACGAAATGTATCTGGAAGGTTTAGTGGGTTTCAACAGCGATTTACATTCCCTGAATATTGTCAAGGCAAACCTCCAAGAACTCTCTTCACCTTTGGGGTTACTTCAATTGGGGAATTTAGTGAACAAACCAATTCTTGAAATCTTATAGTGTAATTGGGTTTTAAGTCTATTTCACTTCACAACAAGTTTCTAAAATCGGCTCTCCATTTTTGACCTAGTTTCTTGGACAATACACTTCTGTCATCAATTAATAGCGCTTTGCCCAAACTCATGGGCCATTGGGCGGGCCTCAATCCTAATTGTTTCTCTTTTGGGAGTTCTTCATGAAATGCATGTCAGAAGCGTGCACGAAGCATACTTTCATTTGGAACTTCTTGGACAGTTGCTTTGAGGAACACAGTTTTCCATTTCTGAAACCAAGAGTTAACTAAACACTCCTTCATCCATTCAAGTACGTGGCTGGACTTAGGATCGTCTCTGATATGTGCGCTTAAGTAGGCAAATTCCGTAGTTATAACCATTTTCTTCCTCGTTCCTATTACCAATTTCCATTTCTCAATTTCATTCCTCAATTCCCATTTCCTACTATTTCCATTATTCATTCTATTTTATCTATTTCCTTTAACTTCCTCTTGACCACCTGTTCTCTCATAAGGGTTTAAAGGTTTCCCTGGCAGTTGGTACGGGCTCAACGCTCTGCATTTGGCGATCAAATTTGTTCGTTTCCTTCACGTGTCCTTGATGCTCCAGATCGGGTGTTAGGCATTGTCCTACAACATAACAATACACAACACGATGAAATTTCACGGTGATACGAGATTGTTAATGGGGATCGAATAAAATAACAAGTATTATTACACTGAAATACAAAATCATAATAACTTTATGATAATGCCACGATTTAGTAATAATGCAATATGCAACAAGAAAAAGAAAATATATCATTAAGTCGAGAATATCGAACATAGAATAGTAATCATTAGATTTCATATTGTCAATACTAATGGTTACAACACGGTTCCAAAATATAAGATTTACAAATCCCTAATAACTAGCTACTACTAGGTGTTATAGGTCAACACTAGGTTACTCAAAAAATAATCTAAGAACAGTAGCCCAAATGCCTCCTGGCACAAGCCTCAAGCCTAGCAATCCTCATGCAATCATAAAATCTGAAACGCCGAATCTGTCTCATCTCCCTCTGAACACGCAACTCCCTACGCTGAGACCGAGAAACTCTCTGACTCGTAACATCCATCATGTCTCTAAGTCTCATATTATCCCGCTCCAGATCTTGGATCCTCTCCAACATATCAGCACTTTGCTGTCCTGTCGCTACGATCCTGTGTCCCTGATCCCTCTGGACACTCTCAATAGCCTAAACACGGTGAACCGGAATCTCCTTAGTGTGATCATGAAACCTCTAAACCAAATCTCCTAATGTGTCATACGTGACCTCTACATCTCCCTCCTGAGCAGGCTTAGGGATATCATCAGCTACCACTGGGCGAGTAACTCTATCAACTCTAACCTCAACTGGGCCTCTCACACCCGTCTTGATCTCCTCTTGATCAACAACCTCAACTACAACTCTATCATTAATCCCTCTATCTCTCAGAGAATCTGCATAAGCGATACACTCATCAATCTCTGCCTGAATCTCAGGGTCAATATCAATCCCATCACTCCTCACAACATCATCATTCATCTCTAAATCAGTCCCTCTATACCTAGACGACTCAGAACCCTCCGCTGAACTAACCTCTAAATCCGTAGCAAACTCATAACTCCTAATCCTCTTAGGTGATGGTAAAAGATCAGCACGCGCATAAGACAATGCTCCAGGGATAGGTGAAGATAACGGTACAGATGCAGCAGGGGATCTACTCCTCTTGCGAGAAGGACTCGCAAAAGAAAAATCATGAGATGGTCTATCAGAAATAGCAGCAGATGAACAAGGAATACTCGGTACCAAAGAACATAAATGATGACTAGGTCTCATACCCGATGATGGTGCTGGTAATAAATGATCAGAAGATGAACGACTAGATGCAGAATCAAATAAAGCATCTGCAGAAGAGTCTGATGAAGTCTCTGATGATGAACTCGATGATGAATCTGTCAAAGAATCATCCGAAAAAAAATGATCTGAAGAAGAGTAATCAACTGAATGTCTCACAGCAAGACGATGAGTAGGTAACGGTCCAACCCTCTTCCTCGCAATCATCATGTGTACCGGCCCATTAAGATGGTAGCGGTACGGTCGACCATGAGGAATAGGCTGCCCATGTCACACCCCGCCAAGGCGGAAACGCGAGGCGTAAACAAGAATGGATATCATCACAACACATGGTGTCTATATAGAGAATACTAAAATGAAAACTAAAGTAAAGCAAAGACACAAAGTGTCATAACAATACCCAAAACCTAATGGTGTCTTTATTAATGAGAAAGAGTCTTGTTAATAAATGACATGCAAAACATAATCCAAACAATTCATGCAAACACAATTATTCAAAACAGAACGCATAAATAAACTCCAAGCATCCTACGGTCTCTTCTAGCCACTTCGCTCTATCTTAGCACCATTAAAC